>NW_004624750.1:24324822-24384958 GCF_000247695.1 Heterocephalus glaber | reverse complement strand
AGAAAGAATCAGAGCCATTTTTAAATTTTTCAAAACATTTAATATTTTATACTGCATGTATAGTTCTGAGTGTATTACTTTTTATTATTTGAGAGGATAGATTTTAATTATAATGGTGAGCTTTCATTCCAGTTTATATCACTTCATAAGGAGTCCCCCAATTTTAGCAGCATAAGTAACCATTTTACTATTGTCACAGATTCTGTGCCAAAAATGTGGATATGACAAACAAGAGCTGGGATGGCATAGTCTACACTACCATGTCTTAGCTGAGAATACTCTATGATGAGGCTAGAAACATGTGAGATTCCTTTCTCACATCTAGATATTGATAAAGAGTTGCCTGAGACTTCAGCAGTAACCTTGGACTAGTAGAACTATACATGTTCTCTCTGGGTATCTTTCACTTCCCATAACTAGCTGATCAAAGGGAAGTTGAACTTGTATCCAGCTATAGTTTGTTTAGTTTTAATTGAACAGTTAAATGGAATCATTGCTCAGCATTTTTTGTTGTAGTTTTCTAATCCAGTTTTCAGCTTGCTGAATTTAATAATGTAAGAGTTTCTGTAAAAGGACTCTGGTAAATTAAATCCAACTGACTCTTAATTCTACATTCTAACTAAAGATTAACAGGGCACATGTGACTCCTACATCCTTGCTCTTTTCCTCTAGGACTCATAGTCATTTGCCATCAATTTCATTTGGTGGTCTTAGACTTTTAGCTAATATAATCTCTTATTTAAACACCTGGATTCTTTGTCACTTATATATGCATACTAATAATTCTGCATGAATGTTTCCCTTTGGAACATGTTTCCTCCTTCAAACTATGAAATCTAGTATTATTTGCCCCTGGAATTATTTCTTAACTATTGTTTCATTCCATTAGGCTATATATATATTTTTTGACTAAGAGAAAAAGTATGCATATTTTGGTCTCCTTTTAATGATTGGTTTATTTCTTCTGTTTTTCTTATTCTTTTATTAATTTCCATTTACTTTATCTACATTTGAAAACTCAGACATCAATGTCCTTTATTACTAAATATTGCAGAAGTGTCTATCTCCTTTGTGCAGCTACCAATGTGGCCTTTATTTTTGAATGAATTTATTTTTCAGTTCTACTCTGCTTTGAAATTAAAGACCTGTCTTTTCCTCCTTGATTTCTGTGAAAATTATAATCATAATCAACAGTATTACTTTTACTTTAGAAATTTCTTGTTCTCTTTCTCATCATACTTTCCTCCCTTCACCTCTTAACATCACTTCCAATACGAAATCTCTTCTGAGTCTTTGGTGGACTCTTCTTTACAGACAGAAATAATGACTGCATCTTCAACCATCTTATAAATTCACAGTTATGATGACTATCACAGTACATATAGCTAATTGTGTACTTCTATCTTCTTGTAAGTTCATTAAAGACCACAAGAACTTATTCATAATTTTGTCCTGTTGTTAAAGGATAGGGCTTTATGCATAATATATTCCGATCAAAATATTGCTCTTGAATTCTACTATATGACATCCAGTTGCATAATTTATATGTGGAAACCTTATATTTATTTGTTATCCTTTGGAAATATCTTATAGTTAATAACATTACATTGATATTGATGCTTTAAAATTTTTTTCATTAATGTTTTTCAACTTCACCTGCAATTTTAGTGAGAAATCATCACAAATCATTGAGTTGTAAAAGTCAGGTCTGGTCTCTCCTACATAACAATGAACTGTTTTGATTAGACATAAAAAACACTCCAAAGTAGTTGTTGATGTTATCAGGCTAGACTATATTCCAGACTTTGTAAATATGATAACTAAGGTAGTCATTCCTCTTGATGGAAATTTTGTATTTTCTTAATTTTTTAGTGTTTTGGAGTTTTTTGTTTGTTATTTCACTTTGCCATTATAAGTAATAGTGTCATCAACATCTTCAAATGTCTTTTTAGATCTATGTTGATATCAGCACTCAGCTATTTACTATAAAAATCTGTAAGAATTATTAGATATTATCAATCCAGAAACTAGGATTTAAAATATTTTTCTGTATTAACTACAAATTACTATGTCTTTTCCTTCACTTCTTTGATTTGCTTAGTTGAAATATATTTTATTTCTTTCTATGCAAATTTATTTCATTTTTATTCTCTTTGATATAATTAGTATGTGTAAATATTGATTCTATCATCTTAGAGGGTCAGTTATATTAACTATTCAAGTATTTCCTACCCTTTTCTTTATCCAATTTATTTTCTGTTTTGCTATGCATATGCATTCTCCTTTGCCTATATAACTTTTAATGAAATGAATTAATCTCTACGTTTTCTATTATTTACTTTATGGTCCTTTTCTGGGAATGGGTGAACTCTTTTTCTTTCCCTTGCCAATCCTGCAAGACTACTGAACTTCTACCTTTTCTACACATTCATCATTTTAGCCTGAGAACAACAAGTGCTTCAAAAGAAGTTTAAAATATATGATGAACCAGTTTTTGCTTCCATTTTCTTCAAAATTACTCATATTGGTGCTTGTTTGCCTTCTTTCAATTACTTCTTTTTTTTCCTTAAATTCTTTTATTGGTAAATTTTAGATAAACAATACAGTTACATCTATTATTGGGTGCTTGCACCTGTACATGATTTATGTTGGTTCTTATTTTTTTTCCCATTACCTGTGCACCCTTCACCCCTTCCACCCTTCCCTATTTACATAGACTTTGTTTCCATTTTTTTTCTTTTCTCATAATTTTTCTTTCCCTCCTTTCCTTTCCCCTTCCCCTCCCACCACCCCTACCCCTTTGGACCTTTCCTTCCTATTTCAAATTATCAATTATTTACTTTAATCATTTTAATTCTTATTTACACTTTCAGTTTCTCACACTAGAGAAACTTTTCAGTATTTACATGTTTGTGTCTTATTTATTTCACTTATGAGTATGGCCTCAATATGCATCCATTTAGCTGTAAATGTCTCTAGTTTCTCATTCTTTTCTTTTAAAAAAATATCTTTTACAGTTGTTCATAGTCGAAGGTATTGTTTGCATCAGGTTACTTTACCATTAGCAACAAAAAATAATAATTTTACAGGATAAAGAATTGTAGTCTATTTTTTAACTCAGTACTCTAAAATATGAATTCTACTATTTGGATGGATTTGCTATTATTGGGAAGCTTTCTGTTAATTTAATATTAACTTCTTTGCAGATGCTATATATTTATTTTTTGTTTCTCTCTGGTTATAAAATTGTTTTCTTGTTTCTTCTGTAGCTTCTATATGTTGTGTCTAACTATGAGGGGTTTAAATAGTAATCTTCATTTGGATGTGTGATTATCAACTTTTTTCCCTTATTTTATCATTAGAAAATTCTCAGCCCTTTGCTCTTCAAATTTTGACTTCTTTAAACTTTCTTTTATTCTGGAACTGTAATTAGAAATATACTTATTTTATCTATTATATATTTTAAATAGCTTTCATATGCTTCATTTCTTTTTCTCTGGACTGAAATTCTTTAAAAATATTATTAGCCAGATATGTCTATTATCTGATTCATTTTTCATTTTGTTATATATTTTTTCTTAAATGCACTGATTTTGTGTTTTCTTCCAATGACTGTTTTCTTACTTTTTGAAAAATTATTGGGTTATTTTTAAGAACTACCTTGTTATTAATGAAAGTTTACTATATCATGTTCATAATTCAAACTCGTTCTTTTTTTCCTTTTTCCTTTTCCTTTTTACAGCTCTGGTTATCTTGGCTACTTGTATTATCTATTCTAATACTGACTATGAAACTCTAACATGCTCCTTATCACTGCTCATAAAACATCATGATGTCAGAACTCCAGGGACACCTGGTAGCCCTTTATTGCCAACTGAGATTTATTTATAAGATTTAGGACACATTTTGTTTGATTTTTTGAGTCTTATCAACCTTGGGCCATTCTAGATCCCTTTATAATTATATCTTAATGAAAGCAACCTTCCTACTCTCTGGTAGAGGATTCTATTATCATTAATTTTTGGTATTCAATTTTCCAATGGATACTATCTCTTCTGTTCTTGAATTTTCAAATAAATAAATCACTATTTTATTTCATTAAGAAAATATTAACTCTGAGGTTACATTTGTTATTATTTTTTCCTTCAGATTAATTTTATTTTATTGTGTTTATCTTTTTTCCTGGCTTAGAGCAGAAATTTATTCATTGATGAAGCAAATGCATTGGAATATTAATAAACATTTGAACTGTATTATGTAACCAAATCCAACTATGTGTAAGACAAATGGTCATAAGTGTTGAGAAGAGCAATGAAAATTAAATTCAGGCATTTATGAGACTGTCATAAGTGTCATGCAAAAAGTACAATAAAACATAGAGAAAGGAACACAATAATTTAAGGAGTAGAAGGAATTAAGAAACATTACATACTCAAGATCAGTTTTGAAAAGAAGTAGGATAGATATTTTAATATAGGTAAAAGTTATGCAAAAGCATTGATATCAAAGAAATAACGTCATAATTAAAAAGATGAACACAGTTATGTACAATTAGGATTTATCCTATTTTGCCTTAAATATTTTTATGTTTTGCTCTTCATAGGAAAGCATGATTTTTGAAGTCAGAGAAATTTTCTATCATTTTGTGTTTACTATTTTTCCCAGTATCTAAATATCAATGCTCATTAACTGATTTATTAAGGAAAATAACTATTATTAAACAATTTTATATTTTGAGAGTAATATATTAATAGATAATATCATTAAAACATACTACTTTTCCGGCCAGGGATTTAGCTCAGTGGTTTCGCCACCTGCTGCGCAAGTTCAAGGACCCGAGTTCGATCCCCGGTACCAACCCCCTCCCCCCCAAAAAAGACTTCTGAGAGAGACCATAACATATAGTAAGCCCTTCAGTTATCATACCAGAAGGTATAAGTCAAAAATCTTGAAATGATATACAATTCCAGACTCATAAATACCAATAGAATTATTGAGAAAGATAGAACACCCAGTTACTAAGATCTAGATGCTTATGTCTAACAGGGCAGACTAGATAATAAGAATTTCCAATATATCACAGCAGAAAGATAGAGTACAAGGTACAAGAGGAAGTTATAGTGAAGATTAACAGTGTTGGGGCCGGAGATTTAGCTCAGTGGTTTCTCTGCCTGCTAAGCAAGCGCAAGGACCCGAGTTCGATCCCCGGTGCCAAAAAAAAAAAGATTGACAGTGTGATAGATGGAAAAGGATGTTGTACATTGATCTGACAATTATAAGCAGCCAAATGCATGGCAAGAAAAAAGAGTTTTTTACAAGTAAATTTAAAAAATGTTTCATAAAAGTGCTAAGTGGAACAACATACCATAATATTAAATATTGATCATGTTGATCAGCTAGGCTATCAATGACAAAATAAAAATAATTGAATGTGTTGTGGGGAAATGATTTAATCCAAATGTATACTATTTCTAAATGTTTTCTGTGCTTTCACTGTTTTTAATTTTGTTTAAACTTGTATTCCACTTAAGTTCTATATTGCAATTATTTTAAAGTTTTATGATTAATTGCTAATCCTAACTCATTGAAAACAAAAATAAAAGATTAATTGTTCAGTAAATATTATTGTTCAACTGTATTTTACTGATATATAGCCTATATTGCTTATTTTCTCCAAGAGAAAATTTAATTTTAGTTAAGAAATGGAGAATGTGAGTCAGATAGAATTCATATTATTTTTCAAGAAGAGTTCATTTTATTTCTCAAACCATCAATAAAATCAGGATTAGACTTTAGGCCCTGCTTCTCCTAAATATTATGTCATTGTTGACTTTTGTTCTAGAAAAAACAATTTCTTTGATAGTGCAATAAAGGTATATGTACTCAAAGATTTAAGCAAGCAATGGGTTTTTTGAGTAGAGAAAATATAGTTTTTAAAATATAAACATAAAGATTAGAAAAGGATCTTCTCCAAAAACAGAATATCTGCCATAAAGTATATTTAAATAACACAATATCTGTTGCATCTGAACTGAAATACATGTCATGTCTAAAATGTAATATAACTTCTGTGGTAGAAGAGATTAAATGTGAGTTTTAAAAGTATCTTTTACTGAAAAGAAAAAATTCTAGTATGCATTCTTAAAACTAGAGCCTTGTGTCTAGTCTAATATCTACTACCTGCTGGTGCTGACCTTAGTTATTATAACTACCCTCATCAGCCTAATATTAGTCATACATTAATTTTAGAGAAAATACTTGTTAAATTATATGAAGTTCTGTTTTATGTCTTTCTTTCTCCCCAAGAGATACTTATATAGATTGAGCTCCATATAAATTTTGGTTCATTATGATAGCCTTTATGCAAGATATTATTGGAGAATCATTATAAAAATCAGTATCCCCAAGTTTGCAAAACAAAAGGGGACCAATAAATGTAGGAAGTAGAGAAGGGCAAGAGTATGAGATTTAAAAATTATTTAAAATGTGGTATGTACATGTACCAACTCCCCATGATGAATATAATCATTATATACTGCAAATATGTACTAATAACCATTTTAAGATATAAAAATAAAAACTATTTAAGAGAGTATCCCCAAATCCTGAGCAAAGGTTAAAAAAGTGAAACTGAATACATGGCTGGCACATAAACATTCACTTACAAATACAGATCTTTTTTACTCAATTCATGTATGAATCAAATAAATTATAGCTTATCTAAAATATTTATAATCCCAGATAGTTTTCATTCTTGTGATATCAATTATAATTTGACATCTTTCTTCTTTTGAATGTACAATTACAGTCATCACAGGCACCACAGTTAGTAGCTTCATAAACGTGGTATCTGAGCAGTTTTACACAACTGCACCTGTCAGTACAGAAGGCTTTAAAACAATGGTGTCTGAATCTTTACTTTTTCTTTCAGTGTTATTCCATGAGGACAAAATATTTTATTAAATTTTAACCTTTAACTTACTTGCCTTCACAATGATAACACATCTACTTTAGTAAATAAGTGAAGGGAAAATTTTGTCGAGTTTTCAATAGTTACATTTTTGCAAATGATCTCCTGGGCCCTCTGCCTATTGAAAGACAGAATCAGGATCTCAGGAAATTTAGCTGTACATTTTTCTAGGTAAAAGAGAAACTTGTTTGGGGAGTATCCCACTGACATACCACATGTACCCAGACCTCCTAGATGGTTCGTTCGTTGCTAGTTTTTGTTCCTCTTTCTTAAAAAGAAAAAAATAGTATTGAAGATTACAGGAATAATTAAATAGAAATTACTCTATCATATTTAATTACTTACAAATAATTTATTCTAACTAAATCAAATCCTTGGACATGTAATAGGAATATGATTATTAGTGACTTAATTAGTGAGTATATATGTTATGTTCTTAATATTTTAGTGTTTTATATAAATGATGTTATACAAAGGAAAATATGTTAGAGCAATTATATTAATCTCTAAACATATAAATACAATCTAACTAACCACTTAACTGCTACTACTCTTTACTTTTGGCACAATTTAACAATTATGGCATTCACCCTCTGTTCCTTTAAACAGCATGTCTGTAAAATTAATGAGCCTTCTACTTCTTACTGAACACAGATTTCACAGAAGCAGATAAAATAGTTTTTATTTCAATGAGCACAAGCATTTTCATATCTTCACATTTACTTCTATATCCATATTAAGTGTGCTCATTTTTAAAAAGCTACAGTCTAATTATATTGACAGCTAGAGAAGATAAACTTTATTTTTTATTTTCTGATCACTTTTAAGGATTGTACTTCTAGAATACAAATATATCATTGCACCTTGACTCATGATGCAGTAATGTCCTGATAAACACATCATAATTGTAAAACATCATAATTTGAAAATGCATTTAATATGCCTAGCCTAAGTGGATTCACTTTCTCTTTGCTGATCAAAATACCCATAATTTACAGGAGGAGAGATTTAACTTGGGTCATGGTTTTGGAGGATTTGGTCTATGGTTAGGTAACTCACAAGCAGGAATATCATGGCAGAGGGCATGGCAATGCAAAGGCACTTAGTCCATAGTACCCGGGGAACAGAGCAGTGAACAGCACCACTAAGGAAAGGGAAGCAAGGTCAGATATTGATCCCTAGGTCACGCCTCCATGACCCATGCGGACACACCCAGGAATGTGCTTTTCTAAATCCTAGGCAGATTCCAACTCAATCAAGTGAACAGAGTTAAACTTACCTACCACACTACTGACAATCATAGTTTACTTTAGCCTACCTTGTATGTGCTCAGAACACTTACATTAGTACACAGTGGGCAAAATCATCCAACACAAAGCTTATTTTCAACACAATGTGTTTTGTTGAATACTGGTAGCCAGAAAATTTTGACTACACAGTACAGTATAAAATATGAGATGTTTGTATTCATTATGTGCTTAACTAGGAGCAGGAACTCATTGTAACTGATCACCATAGTGAGTGTCTTAATGTATATCACTACCCCAGGAAAAGATCAAATGTAACAATTAGAACTATCATTTCATGTGAATGTGTATTTTTTTCATGAATGTAAAGAATCTTCCTTTTTGTGTTTTGAGACAAGTTCTCATTATACAGTTCAGGCTGGCCTTGAACTCACAATGTAGCCTAGATTGGCCTCAAACTCAAGGTGATTCTCCTGTGTCAGCCTCCTGAGTGCTGGGGTTACAGGTGTGTGCCACCATGCCTGGTTTCACTACTGTAAATCTGAAAAGTCATAAGCCAGGTACAGTTTGTGTGTGTGGTATTTGTTCACATGCACATACATTGGTATCATAACACACACACACACACACACCCCTCATGCTTTATCATTTCTGAAATTAATTATATATTGTTCCATTCCAGCAGCATTGTTGCTTGTATAACATTTATGATTTCTGATATTAATTTTAAAAGCAACTTGATTTTATTTTGGGGAATTCTACAACTGGATTAAGTCTTGTGGGGATTTAAACAAAAATTTCTATTCTACTCTTAGCCAAAATGTAGGTAGCTGCAAGATGGAAAAATTGTAGGCTTTACCCTAGGATCATTTTTTGAGAAAAATGCATTTTATTAACTACATTATAGCTTAGATCCAGATTTGTTAATTTTTACAGAGAAAATTAATAAGCTTTAATAAACAATCAATCAAGGTAATTTAGCTAATAACAATTAATATACACTGTGGAATAAATGAACTGAGTGATAGCAGAATTGAATTTCTGCTGGGTGTGTGTGAATTTTCTTTTATTATTAGTGTCTAACAATTTTATGAGATACTGTATTTAAATGAATGCAATTATTTAGATCATCTATCTCCTTTTTTATCAGTTACACTCCTTTGCCTTTCCACTTTATTTCTTTCTTCTTGCCTAACATTGATCTGCCTTCCACTTATATATCATGTTGTTTAGAGACCATTTATTAGGGAGAATATGTCATATTTGTCTTTTTGAGTCTCTTATTTCACTCAACATGATGATCTCTTGATCTGTACACTTTCCTGCAATGATTAAATTTTGCTCTTCTTTACAGCAGAATAATACCTGTTGTAAATATTTTTCTATCCATTCATTTGTTAATGGGAACCTGAACTGGTTCCATATCTTGGCTATTGTAAAGTGTGGCAAAATAAACACAGGTATGGAGGTGTACTTATAGGATGCTTAATTTAATTCCTTTAGGTCTATACCAATGAGTGGAGTATCTAGATCAAATGATAAGTCTCTTTTGAATTTGTTGAGGAATCTATATCATTTGCATAGTGGCTGTGCTAGCTTACATTTCCATCAGCTTTGTAGAAGACTTTAATTTTTCCTACATCCTATATTGTTCTATATTCTTTTTATTAGTACATGTTGCAATACTTAATGATTACATTCATCACTGGGAGTTGGTAGAGGCATATAACATATTTTAGTTCTTTTTTCATCCTCTTTGCTTTCCCTCCCTCCCACTTCCCTGTGTGTCTTGATCTCCTCTTTTAAAAAAAAAAAAAATCTCTGTTTCCTATTATCTTTTATTTTCTCTTAATTTATTTACACATTGGGTTTCTTATATAAGAGAAACCATGTGACATTTAAACTTGTGTGTCTGATTTACTTCACTTAACATTATGGTTGCAAGGTGTATTGATTTTTCTACAAATAATTCAATTATATTCTTCTTTATCATAGGGTAGTACTCCTTTTTATATAAATATCACATTTTCTTTATCCATTCATCCTTTATTGGTATCTAGGCCACTTCCAAGATTTAGCTATTATGAGTCATGTAGCTATAAACATGAGTATTCATGTATCACTGTAATGTGCTGTCTTTAACTCTTTGGGGAAGATAGCTGGAAGGGACATAGCTGGGCCAAATAGAATTTGTATTTGTAGTTTCTAGAGAAAGCCTCATTCTGATTTCCATAGTGGTTGTATTAGTTTACACTCTCTCCAACAAAGTAGAAGGATTCCTTTCTCCCTACAGCCTTTTCAACATTTGTTATTATGTTATTTCTTGATGGTAGCCATTCTTTCTGAAGATGAAATTTCGGTGTCCTTTTAATTTGCATTCTCTAATAACCAGAGATGCTGAACATTTTTTCATGTATTTAATGGCCACTTGTACTTCTTTTGAGAGGTGTCTATTCATTTCATTCACCTTTTTTTCTTACTGGGTCTTTTAGGGAGGGTAAAATTGTGCTCTTTATATATTTTACATATTATTCCTTTGTCTAAAGAATAGCTACCAAAAGGTATTTCCTGCTCTGTAGGTTATCTCTTCACTCTGTTGGTTGTTTCATTTTCTGTGCAGAAGCTTTCTAAATTCAATATATTCCCATTTATTAATTCTTGATATTCTTTCTTATGTAATTGTGGTTCTGTTCAAAAAGTCCTTTATTATATCTATGTCCTCAAGAGTTTTACCTCTTTTATCTTCCAACAGATTATTTCATGATGAGATATATACATGCACACATTCAATCTTCTGCATGTGGCTAGCCAGCTTCTCCTGCACAACTTGCTAAAGAGGTTATCTGTATGCTAGGTTATGTTTTTGGTCCTTTAGTCAAAGGTAAGATAACTCAATGTATCTAGTGTTGTTTCTGCATCCTCTATTCTATTCCATTGATTCACACATCTGTTTTTGCAATAGTATGATATTTTTATCACTTTGAAATGCAGGATTGTGATACTTCCCACTTTGATTTTGTTTCTCAGTATTGCTTTTGTTATTTTGAGTCTCTTCTGGTTCCATATGAATTTTCAGATTGTTTTCTCTAGCTCTGTGGGGAAAGCTGCTGGTGTTTTGATTGGAATTGCATTAAATTTATATATCAGTTTTGGATAAACATTTTGACAATACATGTTCTCCCTATCTGAGAATATTTTTTGATGCTGTTTTCAATCTCTTTAAAACTACTTCAGTTGTCATTGTAGAGCTCCTTCACTTTCTTGGTTAGGTTAATTCCTAAGTAATTTTTCTCAGTGCTATTGTGAATATTATTTTTTCTTTAATTTCTTTCTTGGCAAGTCCATTGTGCACAGAAACATTATTAGCTTATGTGTGCTGATTTTGTAACCTGCTGTGCTACTACATTTAATTAGTAATTCTAGGAGTCTTTTAGTGGAATTACATGAGGTCTTCTATGTAAAGGTTCATGTCATCTACGAGCAATGATAATTTGATTTCTTCCTTTCCTATACGTATCCTTTTGTTTTTTATTTTCTTGATTGATTACTATTGCTAATATTTCCAAGATTTTAGTGAACAGGAGTGGAGATAGTAGACATTCTTGTCTTCTTCCTGATTTTGGAGAGAATTTGGGAGAGACCTTTCCCTATTTGTTATGATACTGTCAGTAGGTTTTTCATAAATGGCTTCTGTCAAATTGGCATAAGCTCCTTCTATATATAGTTTTTCAGGGATTTTATATCATGAATGGACATTGAATTTTGTTCAGTTTCTTTTCTGCATCTATTGAGATAATCGTATGATTTTCTTATTTCTTCTGTTCATTTGGTTTATTATATTTATTGATTTGTGAAAGATGAACCTTTCTTACAGTTCTACTTGGACATAATGTATGAGTTTTTGATGACTTGTTGCATTCTGTTGGGCAGTATTTTGTTGAAGTTTTTTTGTCCAAGTTCATTAAAGACTTTGGCCTACAATTTTATTTTTTGGATGTATCCTTTTCTGGTTTTGGAATCAGGGTAGCGCTAACTTCTAGGAATTACTTTGAAAATAAGTAAATGTAACAGAAAAAAAAAGAAAAGAAGAAAAATATAAAACAGAAAAATATAGAAAAAAATGGAAAGAAAAACAGGAAAAAAAGAAACCCCAAATCCCCAGAACCAACCAAGAAAAGAAAGAATGAAATAAAGAAGTGCAAAAAAAATCCCTTCTTCGTGTTTTTGAATGAGGAGTTGTTTTTTTTTTTTTAACTCATTCATTTTATTGGTACCTTTAAAATATACAATATGCTTACATTCATTATTGAGAATTTTTACCTTTACATAATCTATCTTGTTCCTAATTTTTTCCCCATTCCCCTGCCCTCCCTTCAAACGCTCCCTCCCCCTTATTTACAATGACTTTCTTCCCAGTTTTTTCTTTATCTCATATTGATTCCTTTCCCTTCTTTCCTTTCCCCTATCCCTCCCACTTCCCCTTCCCTTTGGACCTTTTCTTCTTATTTCACATTATCTATTATACATTTTGATCTTTATTTACACTTTCAGGGTCTCACACCAGAGAAACTATTCAGTTTATACACGTGTGTCCTGTTTATTTCACTCAAGAGTATGGCCTCAATGTGCATCCATTTAGCTATAAATGTCTCTAGTTTCTCATTCTTTGTGGCTTAGTAGTACTCTGTTTTATTCTTTAAAAACCCACATTTTCTTTATTCAGTCTCTAGTTGATGGGCAATTGGGCTGTTCCCATGTTTTAGCTATTACAAACTGTGTCGCTATGAATATAGGCGCACATATATTACTATGGTATGATTCTTTTAATACTTTGGGGAAGACAACCAACAGAGGAATAGCTGGGTCAAATGGAACTTCTAATCCTAGTTTTTTTTGAGGTATCTCTATACTGATTTTCACAATGGTCGCACTAGTTTACACTTCCACCAACAGTGGACAAGCATTCCTTTTTTCCAATAGCCTCCCAGCATTTGTTATTTGTTGATTTCGTGATAGCAGCCATTTCTGCTTTAGGGAGGTGGAATTTCAGCATTGTTTTCATTTGCACCTCTCAAATGACCAGTGATGTTGAACATTTTTTCATGTGTTTATTTGCTGTTTCTACTTCTTTGTCTGAGAAATGTCTTTTGATTTCAGATGCCCAGTCTTGCTTTAGATCTTTAAATTTGGGAGGTCTGATTTTTTTTAAGTTCTTTATGTATTCTAGATAGTAGATCTTTGTCTGAGGAACAGCTGGTAAAAATTTTTTCCCACATTGTGGGTTGTCTCTTTATGCTGTTGGTGGTTTCTTTCACAGTGCAGAAGCTTTTTAATAAGACGAGATCCCCGTAGTGGATTCTTTGTTCTAGTTCACGTGCAACTGAGGTTTTGTTCATGATATCTTTTACTAAACCAATGTCCTCAAGAGTTCTATCTAAAAATCTCTTCCAGCTGGTTTAGTGTTTCTGTTTTAATATTTAGATCTTTAATCCATTTCAATTTTAGTATAGTGCATGGTGACAGATACTGGTATAGTTTTAATCTTTGGCAAATTGAAACCCAATTTTTCCAACACCTTTTATTAAAGAGGCTATCTTTTCTTTAGTGAAGGTGTCTGGTTCCTTTGTCAAACATAAGGTGGCTGAGTGTGTCTAGAGTTTTTTCTGCATCTTCTGATTGGTTCCACTGATCCTAGCCTAGGGTCTGTTCCTTTGCTAGTACCATGCTGTTTTTATCACAGTAGCTATGTAGTATAGTTTAAAGTTGGGGATTGTGATACCCCCTACCTTGTCTTTGTTGCCTAGATTTGCTTTTGCTATTCTAGGTCTCTTCTGATTCCAAATGAATTTTTGGATTGTTTTCTCAAGGTCTGTGAAGTATGCTGTTGGAATTTTAATTGAGATTGTATTGAGTCTATATAGTAGTTTTGAAAGTATGGCCATTTTCACTATATTTGTTCTTTCTACCCTGGAACAAGGGATGTCTTTCCATTTTCTGATATTATCTTCAATCTCTTCTTTCAGAGTCCTGTAGTTTTCAGAGTAGAGGTTTTTGATTTCTTTCACTAAATTTATTCCTAGTTATTTCATTTTTTTGGATGCTATTATGGAAAGAGTTGTTTCTCCAGTTTCTCTCTCTGAGTCTGCTTTTCGTGTACAGGAAGGCTATTGATTTTTGTGTGTTGACCTTGTATCCAACTACTTAACTGAATTTGTTTATTAAGTCTAGAAGACTTTTGGTGGAGTTCTTAGAGTCTTCCATATAGAGTATCATATTGTCTGCAAATAATGACAATTTAACTTCTTTGTTTCCTATCTTTATTCCTTTTATTTCTTTATCTTGTCTAATTGATGTGGCTAATATTTCCAAGGCTATATTGAACAGAAGTGGTGATAGCAGACATCATTGTCTTGTTCCTGATTTTAATATGAAGGATTTCAGTTTTTGACCATTTAAAATGATATTGGCTGTTTTATCAGGTTAAGATAGAGATCATCTATTCCAATTTTCTGTAGGTTTTTTTTTTTATCATGAATGTGTGTTGGATTTTGTCGAATGCTTTTTCTGAATCTCTTGGGATGATCATATGGTTTTTGTCCTTGGCTGTATTGATATTGTGCATTACATTGATTGATTTGCATATGTTGAACCATCCCTGCATTCTACTTTGTTAGGGTGTATGATCTTCTTGATGATATTCTGCATTCTATTTGCCAGTATCTTGTTGAGGATTTTTGTATCTCTGTTTATTAGGGAGATTGATGTACAGTTTCCTTTTTCAGTTGGGTCTCTCTCTGCTTTTTGGTGAGTAGTTTCTTTTTAAAATCTACATCACTGGCATCAACTAAATGTGTGGGAGGAAAGTGATTCACTGCTAACTAAGATCTACTTTGTTTCCACACTCATGATTTTGTGTGTGAAAGCTGAATTCTGCCCTGACTTTCCTGCATGGCATTATTAGTCAATAGTTTCCACAATAGAGCTATAGTCACTCAGGCAGTTCCAGTTTTGTTTTCCCCTGTATGTCCAGAGTCATTGCATTCTCCATCTAAATTTATGGCCTATGGTTTTGTGAGGTGCTCCCCCCAATCCTACTCCAGAGACACCTCTGTCTGCATACTACAGAATGTGGCAACTATTCAAACCAAGGCATAACCTTCCTTACTTTGGTAGATGGGAAGGGCAAATAGGCCACTTTGTTCTTTGCTACACATGGTCAGTGGACTGTGATGTGGTGTTTCAAGTGGACCACTGGACACAATGCCAGCACTTGCAGACACAGCCTCTTTTGAACAACCACACATGATAAATCTGGCTTTTTCCCACAGAGCACAGAGCCTCCATGTCTTTCCCAGGTAAGGCTTAAACTTCTCAGAGTTCCTTTATCAAGCCGGCACTCTCTCTGTGACTGTCTACTGTGGCTGTCATCTGTCCAGTCACTATGGTAGAATGACACCAGAAACCCTAAAGTACAGTTGTTTGGAAGCACAGTTTTAATGAGCCCTTTACCCAAAGGGCTCCTGTTTTAAATGCTCCAAAAGAAGGCAGGGACAGAACTGGATTTCTTCTCCAATTCTCACCTGTAATGAGGGAGGAGTCAGTTCTAGAGTGAAACTTCATGCTTTTATTCCTGTTTAGAGTAGCCTTGGGCTTTTCTTGGTCTTAGCAGTGTTGACATGTTTTTTTTCTCTGTGGCACTGCTGACTTTCTATGTGAGGGGATGCAGACCTCCTTCCTGAGAACGAAGATCAGCTTTTCAGACTGATTTGTTTTTTTCTGTATGTTGTGCTCCATTTCCCTAGCTTCTCTGTACTTTCCAGTTTTCCCATGAGGTCCCTCCTGATACCTTGAGATGTACTTCTTTTTATTCTCTTCATCGAGTTGTTTTTTTCTAGGTGTCTCAATTTCTAGTTCCAGAGAGGCTGTATTTTGCTGCCTTTCTCTATTCCACCAATTTTAGTCCCCAGCTTTAAAGTCTCAATTGCCATTCTGACTGGGGATAGAATCTCCAGATAGACCTGATTTCCACTTAATAATGGCTAAAGTTGTTGAACAAATTTTTATATTATTAGCTTTTTGTACTTCTTTTGACAAATATCTGTTCTAGTCATTTGCTCATTTATTGATTGGGTTATTTGATTTTTATTAAGTTTTTTGTTATTTATATCTTTTATATATCAATCCTATGCCAGAGAAATAGTTTGCTAAGATTTTCTCCCATTTGTCAGGCTGTCTCTTCTTTCAGTTGTTTCCCATGCTGTGTAGAAACTTTTAAATTTGATTTAGTCTCACATTCTGATTTTATTATTTCCTGTGTATTGTATTTCTATTCATGAAGCCTATGCCTATGCATTTGGCTTCAATTATTTGTCTTGTTTTCTTCTAGCAGGTTTTTGGGGTTTTTTTGTATCAGTGATCGAACTCAGGTCCTTGCACTTGCGCAGCAGGCAGTGAAACCACTGAGCTAAATCCCCAGCCCTATTCTAGTAGTTTTAAAGTTTCAAATGTTACACTTATATCTTTGATCCATTTTGAGTTGCTTTTTTAACAGAGTGAGAGATAGTATCTAATTTCATTCATATAGAAGGGTATGTCCAGTTTTATCAACACCATTTGTTACAAATCTTTTCTCCAATACATTTTTAACTCTTTTGCCTAGAATCAGATGGCTGTATTTGTGTTGGTCAACTACTTTGTTCAATTGGTCTGCAAGCCTATTTTTGTGCCAGTTAGATGTGGCTTTTTTTAGTACAGTTTTGTAGCATAGTTTGAAATTGGGTATTATGATGCCTCTAGCCTTGCTCTTTTTGTTTAGAAAGCTTTGGCTATTCTGGTTCTTGTGTGTTTCTATATGAACTTTAGGATAGGTTATTTAAATTCTGTGAAAAATGTTTGGTAATATGGTAATTTTAACTACAGTGGTACGTCCCTTCACAAACTTAATTTGTTCCACAATTTTAAAGAAAATACCTGCATTCATATTCATCATCTGATGTGGTACTCCCAAACAGAACCAGAATTTTTCTGATTGTTTCTATTTGTAAACAAAATTGATTCTGCAAACAAAATTGTTTGTGAAGTATTTGTGCACCAAGGTATTACTGTATATTAACTTTGTTGATTCATGAACATGAGAGTTTTTCCCATCTTTTATTGTATTCTTAAATTTCCCTTTTCAGTGTTCTGATATTTTTAGTGTAAAGGTCTTTCATTTCTTTGGTTAGATTATAAATAGAATTATTTTCCTGATTTCTTCCTTGAGTAATCTATTGTTGGAATACAGAAAAGCTGTTGATTTTTAAATGATGATTTCATATCCTGCTACTCTGCTGAATTCATTTATCAGCTCTAAATTTCTTTTGATAATGTCTTTAGGGTCTCAAAGTATAGGTTTATATTTTCTTTTTTTTTTTTTTTTCTTGGTACTGGGGATCAAATTTGGGACCTTCCGCTTGCAAGGCAGGTGGCAGAACCACTGAGCTAAATCCTTGGCCTGCTATATTTTCTAAAAACAATCATAAATTGATTTCTTCCTTTTATTTGTGCGTCTTCTTTGTGCCTGGACTTCTTTTGAATGCTTGATCTGCAGCAACACTCAGAAAGGAGAAAACCACCAGGAGTGATGACGATGATGACACAAAGGTAAACCAGATATTAACATACAGTAAAAACCAACTAAAAGAAGCAACTCTACCACCATTAACAATATTAAAGAAATTAACAATAATAATATAGAAAAAATAAGATTAAAATTTGGTGTGATTAAAAATAATAATAATAAATTTAGAGTATTGAAAATAAAAATGGAAGTAGAAGTAAAATTTTAACAATATAAAAGCAAAATAAGGAAAAAGAGAAAAATGTTAATAAAATATTCCAATTAAAATCAAAAAGTAAAGAATTAGGTAGAAATATCAGGGATGAGTAACATGAAAAGCGGAACAGGGAAAGAAAACAAGAAAAGTAAAGAAGAAAAACATAAAACAAAGAAAAAGAAATGAGTGCAAATTTTTTTCTCCCCTAGCTGTTTGGGTAGTAGTGTGTTTCCAGAACCTTTAGTACTGGAATATACCAGATGTGGAGGAGGAATAATGAGTCATACTGGGGCATGTTATGTTTCCAAATCCATTTAACCAGCTGTTATCATGCATTTGATGAGTCCTGTCCAACATTTCCTACTAGGCAGGGTCAGACAATGGTATACTGTCTCCTTCAGGGCTGTATTCACTCTAGAAGCTTTTAGTGTTTGTGTTCTATATACCTCAAGCCACTGCCTACCTCAACTAGTTTTGTGGTCTTTGTGCTCATGAGGAGTCTTACTTGGTCCATGGACTCTCTGCCCATAAACTCAGGGTTGTGGCAAACACCCAAACAGTGGTGTATCCCTGATCATGTTGGTGGGTGAGAAAAGCAAATAGACCACTGTGTTCTTTGCTGGAAGGAAGAAGTGAGGGGAGTCAAACAATCTACTGGAATTGTACTCAGTGCTTTCAGACTAAGTCTTAGAAACCATTGGGACAAGCCTGGTTCCTCTCCTCAGGAGATGGTGCTGTCAAAACCCAAGTCCTCCAGAATTTAAGCTACCTGCTGTGTAAAATTCTCAGACGACCTGTGACTAGCCCTTTACCTTTTCATGACAGTCTCTTGAGGCCATGTCCAACCCATTAACTACAAATGTGATCCCATAAATGGTGAAGTGCAGTTGTTCTGTGACATCTTCTTCCTGCAGTAGCTCAGTCTTACACAATAAGCTCCCTGTCAAAATGGTTTCTGATTATATAACTCTTAGATATATGGTGCGTGTTAAGTAGATTTCTTCTCCAAAGCTAGCTGTGGGCTTTGGGAGTGAGCCTTTCCTGTCCTACCACAAGAGCTGGGATTAGCATTCCAGAGTATTTTCTTTCTTTCCCTATGTTGTCTTTTGTTTCTCCATCATTTTTAGATATCCTGTCATCTCTAGATTCACAGAACTCTTTTCTTTCTTTTCACTAATTTGTTTCTGTACATCTCAATTCCAGGTTCCAGAAGAGCTATGATCTGCTTTTGGCTTGTATTCTTCCATCTTAATCTCTAGCCCTATGATTTTGATCTTTATCTGTTGTCTTGTCTAAGCACTTGGTAAGTTAATTCTGCATGACATAAAAATATTTTATTTTTAGATGTTCTGTGGATATGAAAAATGTTGCAAAATGTTGATTAAAATTTATCTTGTACATTTTTTTGCCTCTTACAATAGGATCGAATTTAGACATAATTAGGCAGCTTTTAAGTTGGACTTCAGATGGTTTTCAGAGGAAGCGGATAAAACCAAAGAAGGGATTTTAAATCCAACATTTTAAAAATTACAGTCATTAATATGGGTGACCTAAATTACTCTATAAAGAATAAAATAGAAAGACTTTATTCATAAAAATCAATCTGCTTCCCAACCAATTTCTGCAACTGAGGGAAAAATGTTTTACTGAAGAATTTAGCCTCTTGATCCTAATGGCCTTATAAAGAGAAACTGTGAATGAATAGAATTACCATTTTTACAATTGCATTATCATATAAAAGAGCAAGTAATATCTGGACTTGATCATTTGCATCTTATTTTCATTAGAGACATAGTAATTCACAGTTTAGATTTTTCCATAATCCAATTAGTTACTTAAACACTTTCATTCTTATTTAAAAATTCAAAAATAAAATAATGTGGTAACTTCAAAATTAAATCATCTTACACTTATTCCAGTATCAGTATTTGGTAGTAAGAACAATCCCAGCATTATCTAACATTGTTTAGTTATTCTAGACTAAAAAATTGTTAAGAATTTATGTTCTTGCTAGTTTCAGTCCTAAGCAGCTTAAAATTCAAAGATATCTCATTCATAAACTTTTTACCATGAAAAGCAAAATGTAGCAATCAAATAATATTATTGATATAACAGCATGTGTGTAGTTACAGATATCACAAACTTTATTCTATTTAATAATAACTGTACAGTTACTAATTTAATATATATTACACATACTGATGCAAGTTAGAGAGCAAAACAACTACAAAAATATTGGCCACTCATCATAATACAGAAAAATATATATATATAGGTTGATAGATAGATGATAGATAGATGGACAAATAAAATCTTCTGAACAAATTTTGAAGCCATTCTTTGTTATCCAATTCATAGGAACTTCTAACATAAAAATATTAATATTTTCTTGTGATAGCTTTCTCTTTTTCAAATTACTGATAACATAATGGCACTTGGCCTATAATGGGTTTGTTGTCATATGTTATACAAACAGTTGTGTTAATCTTTGACTATAACTAGTTCCCTACAGAATTTTATATACCAACAAATCATGGCTTTTTTTTTGATATGATGACGGGTTCTGGGAATGCAATTTGGTAAAATAAAATCTCTGGACAAATCCTCCAAAGCATTTCCAATTACTTGGTATGTCACTGATGGATTTTTATTTCTCTCTTGAAATTAGTAACATCTACAATTTGAACCAACAAATATCCCACATTTTACTTTGAATGTGTCAGCAGCTAAATTGAAGAATATTTATTTTGATGCTTGATGAATTGAATAAACAATTAATCATACATCTTCCTTTCTTTCTCCAAACTCTTGATGGATGTTCTTGCATAGATTATGTCACTGATGGATATTTATTCCACTTTTGTAAATAGTGATGCATAAAAGTTTAGCTGCAGATACATGCCTCTTTCACTCTTGATGTATAAAATTATAATTGCCACATTGCTGAGAGATAATGGAGTGCATCACTTTAGAACCTAAGTTACTCCCTATTAGTTTCTTAGATGCATTAGCTCAAGTAAGTATTGTTTTTGCATAGGGAATGGCAGTAGAAACACAATGAAAGCCTTCTCACCCATCACACAATTAAGCTTGCTAGGACTTTAGGATAGAGACTCTGTAGTGTTTATATTATATTCCTAATGTCTGAAGAAGATCCTGGTAGGAATATTTGATGAATCAGTAAGTAAAATAGGTAAAGGAATGAAAATAATTATAATGAATTGTTATAAATCCATGTATTCACCCATCCATATATTTATTTTTGATTCATTCATGCTTAACTCATTCTTTAAAAATAGTCTACATTGCTGTATAAATGTTTCCATTTAGATTTCTTCTTTTTCACTTAAAGTCTTTTATTGGTACATTTCAGGTATATAATATATTTACATTTATCACTGGGAACTTGTACCTTTACATAATATATCTTGGTTCTTATTTTTTTCCCATTTCCTATCCTCCCTTCACCACCTCCACCCTCCCCTATTTACATAGACTCTGTTTCCATTTTTTCTTTTCTCATAATTTTTCCTTTCCTTTCTTTCCTTTCCTCTACCCCTCCCACTTCCCCTACCCTTTGGACATTTTCTTCCTATTTCATGTTATCAATTATTCATTTTAATCATTATATACACTTTCAGTTTCTCATAACAGAGAAACTATTCAGCATTTACACGTGTGTGTCCCATTTATTTCACTTAAGAGTATGGCCTCAATAGGCATACTTTTAGCTATAAATGTCTCTAGTTTCTCCTTCTTTATGTCTGAGTAGACTCCATTTTATTAAAAAGAAAACTCATCTTCTTTATCCAGTTTCCAGTTGATGGGCACTTGGGCTGTTCCCAAGTTTTCATTATTAAAAACTGTGCTGCTATAAACATGAGTGAACATATATCGCTATTGTATGATTCTTTTAATTCTTTTGGGAAGATACCCAGCAGAGGAATAGCTGAATCAAATGGGACCTCCAGTCCTAGTTCTTTGAGGTATCTCCATACTGATTTCCACAGTTTTTGCACCAGTCTGCACTCCCACCAACAATGGAGAAGGGTTAATTTCTCCCCACAACCCTGCTAGCATTTGTTATTGGTTGATTTCTTGATAGCAGCCATTCTTTCTAGCATGAGGTGGAATTCCAGTGTTGTTTTCATTTGCATCTCTCGAATGACCAGAGATGCTGAACATTTTTTTATATGTTTATCTGCTGTTTCTATTTCTTTGTCTGAGACATGTGTGTTCACTTCACATGCCCATTTTTGAATTAGGTCTTTAAATTTGGGGGGGTCTGATTTTTTTAAGTTCTTTACATATTCTAGATAGTAGTCCTTTGGGCGAGGCACATCTGTCAAAATTTTTTTCCCACATTGTATGTTGTCTCTTATCTCTGTTGGTGGTTTCTCTTACAGTGCAGAAGCTTTTTAATAAGATGAGATCCCGGTTGTTGATTCTTTGTGATATTTCCCCGTGCTACTGAGGTTTTGTTCACAGTCTTCTCCTATGCCAGTGTCTTCAAGAGTTCTGCCTAACGTGTCCTCCAGCAAGTTCAGTGTTTCTGTTTTAATTTTAGATAGTTAATCCACTTCGATCTTAGTTTAGTGCACGCTGAGAGGTATGGGTCTAGTTTTAATCTTTGGCAGGTTGACATCCAGTTTTTCCAACACCATTTATTAAAGAGGCTATGTTTCCTCCAGTGAGGATGGTTGGCTCCTTTGTCAAAGATGAGGTGGCTGAGTATGTCTGGAGTTGTTTCTGGATCTTCTAATCTATTCCACTGATTCTCAGATCTGTTTCTTTGCCAGTACCATGCTGTTTTTAACACAGTACCTTTGTAGTATAGTTTCAAGTTGGGAAATGAGATAACCCCTGCCATGTCTCTGTTACCTAGAAATGCTTTTGCATTCTAGGTCTTTTCTGGTTCCAACTGAATTTTTTGCATTGTTTTTTTCTAATTCTGTGAAATGTATTGTTGGAATTTCAATTAGCATTGCAATAAATTTATATAAAAGTTTGGAATTATGGCCATTTTCCCTATATTGGTTCATCCTAACCAGGAACAAGGGATGTTTTTCCATTTTCTTATATTCTCTTTTTTCAGAGTACTCTAGTTTTCAGTGTAGAGGTCTTTTTCTTCCTATGTTAGATTGATTCCTAGAAACTTCATTTTTTTTGGATGCTATTGTAAAAGGAATTCTTTCCCTAATTTCTCTCTCAGTGAGTCTGTTATTCGTGTACAAGAAGTTATTGTTTCTTGAACTTTGACCTTGTATCCAGCTACTCTACTGAATCTGAAAATTAAGTCTAAAAGTCTTTTGGCAGAGTTTTTTGAGTCTTCTATGTAGATTATCATATCATCACCAAATAATGACAATTTAACTTCTTCCTTTCATATCTTTATTCCATTTATTTCTTTCTCTTGTCTGATTGCTGTAGCTAATGTTTCCAGAACTATACTGAATATGAGTGGTGATAGAGAGCATCCTTGTCTTGTTCATGATTTTAGCATGAAAGTTTTCAGTTTTTCACCACTTAGTATGATGTTGGCTGTAGTTGTTCATAGATATCCTTAATCAGGTTCAGATATAGACATTCTATTCCAATTTTCTGTAGTTTTTTTTTTTATCACAAATGGGTGTTGGATTTTTTTGAATGCTTTTTCTGCATCTATTGAGATGATCATATGATTTTTGTCCTTATCTCTGTTAATATAGTGTACTACACTTATTGATTTACTTATGTTGAACCATCCTTGCATCCCTGGCATAAATCTGACTTGGTCAGTGTGTATGAACTTCTTGATGACCCTCTGTATTCTGTTTGCCAGTATCTTGTTGAGTTTTTCATCTATGTTCATTAAGGAGATTGACCTGTAGTACTCTTTTTTGGTTGGGTCTTTCCCTGGTGTTGGAAGTAACACTTGCTTCCAGGAATGAATTTGGAAGTATTGCTTTCCTTTCAATTTCATTGAAGAGTTTAAACAGTAATGGTGATAGTTCTTCTCTGAATGTCTTGTAGAATTCGGCAGTGAAGCCATCAAGACCTCGGCTCTTCTTTGCTGGTAAATTTGTAATTACATTTTCAACTTCACTGATTGTAATTGGAATGTTTAGAATTTTTATAACTTCATTTAACTTTGGCAATTCATATGTATCTAGGAATCTGTCCATTTCTTCTGTGTTTTCGATTTTATTAGAGTACAGGTTCTCGAAGAAGGTATTGGTGATCTTCTGGATTTCTGCTGGATCTGTCATGATTTCCCCTTTTTCATTCTTAATTGCATAGATTTGAGCCTTTTCTTTCCTTTTTTGGTAAGGTTTGTCAGTTTTATTTATTTTTTCAAAAAGCCTACTCTTTGATTCATTGATTTTCTGTATCATTCTCTTAGTCTCCATTGCATTGATTTCTGCTCTGATCTTTATAATGTCCTCTCTTATATGAGCTTTGTGTTTGTCATGCTTTCCTTTTTCTAGGAGCTTGAGGTTCAGCTTAGATTGTTTATTTGAGCTCTCTCTGTTTTCCTAATATGGGCATTCACTGCTATGAATTTCCCTCATAGAGCTGCTTTCATTGTGTCCCATAGATTCCTGTATATTGTACTGGCCTTATCATTTACTTATAGAAACTGTTTAATTTCTTCTTTAATTTCCTCTGTGACCTATTGGTTGTTCAGGACACTGTTATTCCATTTCCATGTGTTTGTGGTGGTTTTGCAGTTACCTATGCTATTGATCTCCAATTTTATTGCACTATGGTCTGATAATATGCAGGCGGTAACTTCATTTCTTTTTCATTTACTTAAACATGCCCTACGAACTAGCATGTGGTCTGTTTTGGAGAATGACCCCTGTGCAGTGGAAAAGAATGTGTATTCTTATTTTGTGGGGTGGAACACTCTGTAGATATCTACTAAGTCTATTTGTTCAAAAGCTTGGTTCAATTCTAGAATTTGGTTGTTGATTTTTGTCTAGATAATCTATTTGTGACAATGGGGTATCGAGGTTCCCCACTACAATTCTATTAGTGCTTATTTGGCTTTTCATGTCCATTAATATTTGTTTTGTATAGTTGGGGGCATTCATATTCGGTGCATATATATTTAGGATTGCCATCTCTTCCTCTTAGATTATCCCCTTCATAAGAATGTAGTGATCATCTTTGTCTGTCTTAATTAGCTTTGGTTTGAAATCTATTTTGTCTGCAAATAAGATTGCTACCCCTGCTTTTTTCTGGGTTCCTGTCACATGGAGAACTGTTTTCTATCCTTTTACTTTCAGTCTATGAATTTCCTTTTGAGTCAGGTGTGCTTCTTGTATACAGCATATTGTTGGATTTTGCTTCTTAATCCATTCTGTCAGTCTATTTTTTTTGATTTGTGAATTGAGGCCATTAACATTGATGGTTATAATTGATAATATTAACTCATCCTTGTCATGATGTTTTACTGATGTTGGCTCTTTAAATTTTTATTTTCCCCCTTTCCCTTTAGTTTCTTGCCTTGTCAGGTGGCTTCCCTCTGTTGGGCCTCATGGAGTTGTGACCTTCCTTGTCCTTTTCTGGGATATTGGTTAGAATTGTTCGGAATGCTGGTTTGGTGTTCATGAAATTTCTCAGGTGTCCTTTTTCATGGAAGTATCTAATTTCCCCACCTATTGTAAAAGATAATTTTGCAGGATACAATAGTCTAGGTTGGAAATTATTTTCATTAGGGCTTGGAATACTTCACTCCAGGCTCTCCTTAACTTGTGGTTTGTGTTGAGAAGTCTGCTGTGATTCTGATGGGCTTTCCTTTGTATGTGATTTATTTCTTTTCTCTAACTGCTTGTAGGATTTTGTTCTTCTGTTGCATTTCTGGGATCTTGACTATTATATGTCTAGGTATAGCTTCTTTTTGATCATGGCTAATTGGAGTTCTTTATTCCTTTTTTATCTGTATGTCAAATTCTCTACCTCTGTCTGGGAAGTTTTCTACTATTACTTCTGTGAACAGTTTTATTTTTATGTCATTTGTACTTTCTCCTGCTTTTTTGTGGACTCCTATTCATCTTATGTTATTCTTCTTTGGATCATCTAGCAGCTACTGGATTGATTTCTGTGGTTCCTTACTATTTTTAAGAAATCTCTGTTTTCATAGTCACTAACTGCAAACCTGTCTTCTATATCTGATATTCTATCTTCACATTTACTCAATCTGCTCTGAATACTTTCAATGGAGTTTTTAATTTCTTGGGTATCTCTTTGAATCAGTTTCATGGATTCCATTTCTTTCCTATGTTGCATGATCATGGTTTCCATTTCTTCCTTATACTGGGAATTCATGGCTTCCAGCATGGCTCTAAGCTCATCTGTTTTTTTTTTTTTTTCTTTATCTGTTTCTGTTCTAGAGCCTCTAATCATGTCTTTCACTCTGTTCACCATCTCTGTAGTTATCTGGGAAATTATTTCTATTTTGAATTTTTCTAGGGCCTCATTCATCTGTTTTGTTACTTCCTTTGCTATCAGTTCAGGGTGTCCATGTGGTTGATTATCATATTTTCCACCTTGTTTCCCCCAGAATTTGCCTTTGGTGAGTTGGAAGTCTGTTTTCTGTCCTGCCAAGGTGTCTTCTTATTTTTCTGTTGTTGGTGCTATTTTTTGCTTTAATTCTCAGGTTGATATTCCAATATTTCTTATTTTGAGTATTTTCATTACTGGTTTTTAGAAACCCTATGGAGTGATTGCTTCTCAGAGTTATCTTCCAGGTATAGCTGGACTTTTTAGGTTTTGAGTCTCTAATGACTCTTAGGCAATCTCATTTTCAGTATACCAGAGAGGAAAACTGATTAGAACAATCAGGACACCTTAGCCCAATTGACACAATCAGCATCAAACACAGCTTAGAAAATGACAATTTGTTATAACAGTTAATCTGTCACCTTTAACCATGAGAGCTAGATCAAAATCTAGAGCCAGCCCAAAATATGTTTGTAGTAAGTAAACCCTTCAATATGGTAAATTTACCCTTCAGGATAAGGATTTAGTATTGACTGGGGAGGAAGGGGTAGAGAGATAGAGGGAGAGGGAAAAGTTAGAGGTATGGCTAGAGGCCACAGGAAGTTGATGCAAATTGTGGGTATCTGTTGAAGACAGGAGGAAAAGACAGAGTGAAAGAACAGAGACAAGTACAGAACAAAGTGACAAGAACAGGGAAGCTAGAAATTGTATTCACCTTCCTATAAACGTGACAGTCCCAAGGACACAGAGAGAGAAAAAATTCAGGATGGGACAGGAACAGGAACAAAGAGGGAGAGAAATATAGAGCCAGAAGGGATAGAGAGAGAGAAAAAGAAAAGAAAAAGAAAATAAAAAATAAATAAAACAAAACAAATCAACAAAGGTCTCCCTCAGGATATGTCTCTGCTGTCCTGGTAGGCAATGTGGGCAGCATTGTGAGGGCAGCAGCATCTGAGTGGTGTGGTCTGGCGGGCGCAGGCCGCTGGTGTCCACAGACTGGGTTCCAGAGGGGCCTCCATTTAGATTTCAAAGCTCTCGAGTCTGGTCTATATGCATATGATTCCCTTGGTAATATTATTCCAATTTAAGCGTAATGTTTTTAATTTTTATTTTGTGTCCCCTTCCTGTACTTTCTGTGATGTTCTAATCCACTGATGGCCCCTTTTCTAAAACTTTCATCTATTATATTAACTGTATTTCTTCTCTTCTCTCTCTCTCTTTTTTTTTTTTTTGATTGAAGTCTTTTTTGGTCATCTCAAACATAATGTATAACTTGTATGTAGATTCCTCTTTTTGCATGTTTAAACCATTTCTTCTATTCTTCATAGTGTATAAAATAGTTTTTTCTACAACAAAAATCTTAAATATCTTTACCACCTATAAGGTGAAATTTTAGCCATAGTAACCAAAATTCCTCACACAACCTCCATGAGTATTTCATTTTCATTCAGTCTTATGCACAATCTTTAAACATTGGACAAAATTTATGGCAGAAAATATGATTCTTCAAGAGGGTTATGATGCTTCATGCCTTTTTAAGATATGAGTTCCCTTTTGTAGGACAGTGATTTCCTCCCTATTTTCTATAGTTTGGATTTTTATTCACTTAAGATGATGTAAGTCAAATTATACTTCTGTGAAAGGTCTCCTTAATTCCTCAGATAGAAAAGATGCTTATTCACTAGGCTTTGACAATTTTTGAAACATTTTTTTAAATTGCATGACACCATGAAGGAATTTTTTCTTGCAATATCTGTATAAACATCACCATTATATTGTGATAAATTATTTCAAAATAATAAATACCTTCTTTTTTGAATTTCACTTGTCATTTATTGAGATGAAACAAAAGAAAATGTTACTTCCTTATTTTATTTCATGAAAAACTAAAAAATATTTTTTTAAATAACAAGATAATAACAATAGTTATTGTACTGTGTATTATCTTCAAAGTTGTAACTTGGTTAAAGACATAGACCAAATGATGGGTAAAAACAGAAAGAATTTTCCTTAAGTTACAATTTATGAAATCAATATAATGAGGTTTTGAAAGGGGATCAGTTATATTGAATTAAAAAGTAGAAGCTTATTTGTGCATGTGGTATGAATATAGACATTTAGTCTGATATTCATGGAGAAATGAAAATATCAAGGAAAATTTTAATAATGGAATATATGTAGAAGATATGAACATAGCAAAGAATAAAGATTATCTTATAAATTTTGCTATAATTTTCAGTAAAAAATAAAACAGAATCACAACATAAAACAATCTTATTATAAATATTTGCCTACTTATGTCCAACATGTAAGTCACTTTTACACAAAGTAAACAGATGCACACATATATGTGTAAATATATGAATCCCCATTGAAAGGCTCTTTTTTCTAAAATTAGCAAATCTGATAAAGTATTGACTGACTGGTCTTGTAACTACTAAAAGCAAGTAAAAGTAGAATTTACTGCTTGAAAGATACTACTGACAATCAGGGAGAAATTAGTTGCTAACATTAAACTAGACTGGGAAAGACCAAATAATCAAAACATTGTATTACTTATTGAATGGAATTCTTGCCAAAAGAGACAAAGTAAAGAAGAGATGCTGGTAATAATTTACAGTGAAGTGTCTTGAGAGCAAAGAAGACAATGAACCAATATCAATAAAATATTTAGGTTGAGTCAAGGTTGTAAATTCATCAAAACCTCACTGTATTACAGTCAATCATAAAAAAAGAATCAAGTATCTGGGCATGGTGGTATATGCCTGTAATCCTAGCACTCAGGAGGCTAAGGCAGGAGTATTGCTTCAAGTTAGAGGCCAGCCTGAATTATGTAGTGAGACTCTGTCTCAAAAAAAAAAAAAAAAAAAAAATCAGAAAAAAATAAAAAGAAAAAAGAAAAGTAAAAAAGAACAAAAACAAGTTATATCAAATATTTGAACACCTAGAAAGCTCAGATTTAAAATGATCTGTAAAATCAGATTATGCTTTAATCTTCACCTGTCAAGAATAGACACTATCTACAATACCTCCTTCCTGTATGGTTCAAAGTTAAATTTTGCTGTAATCGCCTGAGAACAGATAGCTTTAATGTTAGTCATGTGAGTAAAAATACATTGAAGGAAGGTTTCCAAATCTATCTACAGCAAGTTGTATGTGTCTTTGTTATGGTTTATATTCAGAAGATGAATTTTTAAATTTTAATGTGACAAATAGTGCTTGTTTTGAGAAATCTAGTATATTTATTATAGATACATTTATTTTTTAACTTTTAATTTTTACTACATGTTTACAGTACATAATAATTACTTTCCTCGTGTATAGCTGAAAAATACATAACACATAACAATTCTTTTCATTCCTTATCCCTTATCTCCTATCTTCCTCCAACTCTTGGCCCTCTTCCTATTTGAAAAAGATCCATCTCCCTATTTCCTATTATGTAACTTTATTGTGTTTATTATTTACATTTTGGATTTCTCGTATAAGAGAAAATATGCAATATGTAAGCATCTGATTTATTTCACTTTACATTATGGTCTTGAGGTGTATCCATTTTCCTACAAATGACTTCAGTTTGTCATTCATTTTGGCAGATTAGTACTCCATTGTGTTTAAATACTACATTTTTTAAATCTGTTCACCTGTTAGTGGACATATTATGGATAAGCTTATTAATAGAGATTAATATATAATAATTGTTGAAGGCCTTTTCATTTCTAAAAATTAAGTTTATTCACTGTTATTTCAGGGAGTCAGGGAAAATGGAGGCTGATTTCATAAGTACTGTCTTGTACTTCTCGTTCTCATGGACACTGAGCAAGATATGTTGTTACCTGAAAAATATATTTTTACTTATTAGAAATGTACAGTAAATCTGGGATTATCTTCATAACTGGAATGCTGTGAAAAAATTTATAAGACATATGGGGCTCTTTTCAAACTGCAAATTCTAAAAGCATATAATTGATTTTAAAAAATTTATCTCACAGTAATATTTCTTTAGATGCCGTAAAGTAAAAAAACATTTATTTTAAAGAGAAAAATATGCTTGAAACCTTGAAGCAACACAATTCTGGTGTTCTATTTACAAATTCTTGGGATATTCCATGTTTCCTTATGTATTTTGAATAATTTTTAAATTTACAATTATAATCATCAATACATATTTCTGTATGAATTTCTATACATGCATACATGGTGCATTAATCACACCCACCCTCATTTAGCCTCATGCTTCCTTTCTTTGGCCACCATCCCTTTCCTTATAAATTTCTCTTTTGAATAACATTTTAAAACATTACTTTGACATTGGAAAAATAGCTTTTTTTCTTTATAGCTTAGTTTATTGTTAATTGATTCTATAAATATACAGAAACTATACATATTTTTGCACTCATATAAATTCAATTTTACATTTGAGATGGTCATCTTAAAATTTGGGAAGAACTGAAGCCCTGGGATGGCTACCCTCAAGAGGATGGAACTAGTAATGCCAAAGAGCTATGCATTTCCCCTCAAATACTTACTAGAGTACCATTTTCAGGAATGAATTAGCCAGGGGAGGAGAAACAGGAATAAGAATATATGCTTTTAAGAAACTATCATTATTTAATAATCTAGACATGGAAAACTTAGTAGTAGCTTTCTGTGGTCAAGCCTCATTCATATTGGAAGTATGCAAAAAAAACCCCACCATGATTCTAAAAGAAGGAAAGTTTTATTCTGTGGGGACATAATAAGTGATTTGTATACTGAAAGGTAAGGTTTAATTTAACAGAAACAAAGAGTTAAATGCTCTGGAAGGGAAGTTTGCCTTCTTAATGTCATGAAAGTATGATCACATGAGGACAGTTCCAGGAAGGCTCCATGGGTATGAGAAGACAATGAGGATTTCACGAAATAAAGCCAGAGGACACGCAGACTCTGAAATGTGTATGATTATTTTGTGCTTTGGAAAAAATGTGAATTTTATTTTGTATTTTATTGGAGCTTTATCAAGTGGGCTTTGGAAAAGAAATAGTATGTGTAGATTTTTTTCCATAGAGAGAAGATTTTATTACAATGCTAATTGACAGTGCATGGTGGTAGAGAGTGGGAATATATGCAAAATTCAGATGATAAATTGCATTACCCGGATCCAGAGTTATATAGGTAGAAAAGAGAGAAAACATGTAGTGATTGCCTAGCTAAATCCAAACATTTTAATGGTAATATTGAACAAGATGAAACAGGTTTGGGAGCATGCAGAGGACAATACTGATAATGTAGAATAATTATTACTTACATACTTAGTACACACTGATTTTTTTTTCTAGAAAGACTACTGTCAAATTTAGATTAGGGCTGAGTTTTGTCTCTCAGCACTAGAGCACTGGCCTAAAGTGATTAGATGGGCTCAATCCCCAGTACCCAAAGAAAAAGCATTAAATATATTGAATTATTTATCTGAAATTATCACCTTTCATTATTTTTAAGTATGCGTGTTCTATACTTACATCTTTAATGCATATTTAGTAATTACCTAGATTTTAAAACAGTGGTGTAAAATCCCAAATGGACATTGTGTTAAATATAAATATGGAAGTATCTATATTGATTGAATGAATATTTTGAATGTTAGGCTTTTAAAAAAGGCATCACAGTTCTGCCAGATTTTTCTACATACTCATTTCTTTCCCAGCCAAACATCTTTCTAATATCACTTTAGATTAACAGTAACTTTCGAGTAACTTAGAGATGATATGGTACTAGAACAATAATGGAACTTTAGGCATATTTAACTTTTAAATAATATTTCTATGCTTTCTTATGTTTCTTTCATTTCCTTGTAACATTCATCTCTATTTTTGCAAATTGAAATAAACATTGTTTACTAGATACATTTGGTGAACCCTACAGGTTTCTTGGTACTTGTCACGTTTCAGAACTTTACTGATTGAAATATATATTCATGATCCCTTAAAATATACTTGGTTTGTCTTCATCCATATTTATTACTATTCTCTCCCTCACGTGTTATGTCACAAACATGATGCCTTTCTTATTGTTCCTCATAATTTCTGGGAAAGTCTATGATTTACTAATTTTCTACTCATCTCCAAATATCTGCAAGACTTTAGTATAATGACACCTTCTGAATTAGACTTGGCATTATTTAACTTAAAATCTTTTATGTTCCCTTTGATTTGATATTTTTCATGGAATTTTAAACCTCATCTAATCTTCCAAAATGTATTTATTATTGTGCTTATTATTCCTCTCTTCCATTAGAATATACCACGGATGGTTTTTGTTAATGTTGTGCTGTTATTCTACAAAATGCTCAATTGACTGTAATAGTGTCTGGAACATAGTAAATGTTTGATAAATAGTTAATTTATTGATTAAGAGTTTCTGATATTGAAATCCAATTAAAATTTTTATTGAAAATTTCACATGTGATTATATTGAAAATCAAGATTGCAGAATCTCTGTCACAGAGATTGGTACATAAACCACCTATTTTTAAAAATAATGAGTAATCATTACAGGCAGAAGACTTAACTTTCTTGTGATATTGGTCATTTTGTTTTTGGAGTAAGGAGAACTAACACTTTCAATGGCACAAAGCTGTCAGATATGCTAAAATTTTGTGGATAGAATCTGTAAGTTGATTGTAAAAATTATTAAAAGGTATTTGTCTTAGTATATCAAAGTACATATGATTAAACAACTCATAAAGAGAAGATATGATGGGGTACCTGCTATAGATATTTCTCTTACTCTATGTTTAATACTTGACTAAAACTTTAAAGGAGCTACAACATCAGGGCGGGGATCTAGTAACCTAGCTGTCTACTGTGGAAAATGCCACTATCTCAGGTTCTTGCCCCCACTCAGTGAAGAATGGAGGAATGAGTCAAGCCTGACTCAAAGCCAAACAGCTGCCAAGTGAGAAATGAAGAAGTCAGGCCCTGTGAAGAACAAGGAATTCAGAAAGTAGTACAATGTATAGATTTATTTATAATTTTGTGAAGGTGGTGATGAAGCTATCAAGCAACAGCTTGCATGGCAGGGAGAGCTCACGTGAGCTTCTCCGTATGGGTACTTTGCTCTACTCATTCTTATAAGGGTTTTCAGCCAAGCAAGGTCTGAGCCTTTGTTGCTAGGCTGAGCCATTGCTAGGGTGAGCTAAGAGTCATGGATCTAGGGCTTTCCAGTAAATGCATGCAAAGAAGTCTCTAAGAATACCTGTTCTACACCTGCAAAGGTTTCACAAAGTTCAGTTTCCAGTAACCAGGTGGTCATTTCTATAACCGTCTGCCATGTCAGACATGCCATTAGCCCTGCCTATCTCCCCTTCAAACTGTCCCTACAGAATATCTTCTCCACAGTTATTACAGTTCTTTGATCATCACTGAAACTGATATAAACAGAGAAAGTTTCTCTCTATGTATTTGTCTCACATGGTATTTCTTCTGGGTATTACAAAGAGCAATAATATTTAGCTAGATAGGCATGTAGGTAAGGAAAATGAGTATAATGAATGAAAAATATATGCCAAAGTTAACCTTTTTAATGATAAAATGGTCAAGGTGTATTTTTAAATTGAATTAGAGATCATATGTATCTAAAATTTTAGAAGTTGTAGTGGCAAGTGTAGCAGTAAATGGATAGAGAGATGAATAGAAGGATAGATAAATAAGATGATAGATGGGAGAGTAGATGAACACATTAATAGACATTTTTTAAAAACCCAATATTTTATTTAGTTTTTTAGTGTAAATATAGTTAGTATAAGACCCTGAATCTGATCTCTGTTTCCAGATGTCTATTTGAAACTCTTATTTTTATATCATATATAGTTCATGCTGTCTTACTGCACACCATAGAAAAAAAGAACTGAAGGAGAAAATTGAAACTGTTCCTTAATTTATATTTGACACAGAGCTTTATTTGGATGAAATTCTTATATTTAATTCTACAAAAGTATCAAGAAATGAAGATGACCTATATTGTATATTTACAATGATGTTTCCAAATGGAAAAATGTAAAGAAATATTTAGCATAGGTAAATATTCCCTGCTTAAACACTATAATCCATCTCATAACCAGATAGGCATAATCTTAAATAGTGTGATTTGGGTAAATATATTTGGGAAATGGAATAATCAGGTATTCTCAATATCTTTAAACACTATAGTATTGCTGGAAAGAGAAGTAAAAGGTCTACTGTGTGAAATATATCAATACAGCATGCTGTTTCATAACTGTGTTTCTGTTAAAATGTATTAGACTCCAGGAAACATGAGAAAAATACCTGATTTATTGTGCATTTGTTTAAGCCCTAGACTTGTGGTCTCCTCAGCTTGGCACACATAGTGAAGAGCAGCAGCTAAGAAATGATAAGAAAATAGTACCAAAGTGGGATGAAATGAATAAATTCTGAGGTCTTAAGGATTTATAGAAGCAATGAGCAGCTCAAGAAGATTGCAGAATGTACTTTTATTCTGCTTTGCTTTAATTTTTAGCTTTACATATTTCATTTTTGTTTTGTTTTCGAGAAACTTTCTCCCTCTCCTGTTTTTGCTTTTAAACTCAACCTTTAAGAAATGGTAAAATGACTATCCGAATACTTGTTAAATGAACAAAAATAAAGCTTTTGTAGATATTTTTAGTTTTTGTTTGTATTTCAGATTGAGTTTACAAATTTTGATGTTTTTGAAGATGGTTGTATCTATAAATGAAGATTACTAAACAAATTGTGAGTCTTTTTGTGTATCTGTGACAGAAAGAATAATGATCTCCCAAAGATATCCTCATCCAAATCCCAGAACATACAAATGTGTTACGTTACCTGGCAAAGGAAAGGAGGAATTTAGGTTGGAAATGGAATTAAGTTTGCTAACGACTTGCTAACCATAAAATAGGAAGATTTTCCTAGATTAACTATAATAAGTGTCCTATAGTGGGAGCCGGGGACAAAAGTTATGTCAGAATGATGCCATACGAGAATTTGACCTACCAAGATGGATTTTATGATGGAGGAGGAATCATGAGGTAAGGGAGGCATGCCATGAAATAAGACTTTTTTTTCCCACAGCTTCCAAAAGAAGTGTTGGATCTGTGACTTACAGGACTGTCAGGTAAGAAATCAGTGTTGTTTTAAGTTATTGAGTCTGTGCTTATTTGTTACAGTAGTGACAGAAAGTTTATACAAGATCTATGTTTAATAAATGTATTGTCACTACATTAACCTTTGAAGCAGGAGGTAATAATTTACTCAACACATATTCATGACCTTTTAAATTTTTCTTTTGTTTAATCCCTTAAACAAAAAATGTCATATTATTGGTGTATATTTCACATGATACCTCTACATATAACTGATAAAAATAGGCACCAAAAACATTTTCTAAATTGTGTTATAGTCAAAAACTATGGCTAGCAACATTGATTTTTAATATTATTGTCATTAGAATAATATTTTGATAAAGTTTTTATAATTTCCATTTTCAGGCAAAAAACAATCAAAGTAAAAACAAAAATTTTAAAACTGATTTTATTGAAATTTTTTTTCTAGAAAACCCAAGACTTCTGGAAATATGACCTTTTTTCTACATTTTGAATGTTTTCACAATTTTATTTTTATGGAGGAAAATATATATCTCAATATAAGAACAAAGAATGTCTCTTACTTTGTTTAGAATGTTGTATAAAGGTTTTTTTTTTTTTCATTTTCACAATGAATCTGACAGCCTATTAGTTCCATTGGGTTGATTCTACATTTCTCCCTGTTCAGCGACAAATTTATAACATCCATTCAGTAATAAATTTTGGAGCATACTGTAGTGAGCTACATGGTACCTTTTGGTTCATCTGTTAATTTCCAAGGGGTTTTTCCTTTAGTCATAATTTATACAAGGCTCTATATTATGTATCACCAACTCCCTATTGATCATCTAGTTTAGGAATGTTTAGTACTAGGTTTATTTGAATGAGGGAAACAGAAAAGCAGTAAAACCTTTCAGTACTAATGTTAGCTTTGTGGGAAGATACATAATTATCATCAAAGAAAGCTGATATTTGGGCTGGGGATTTAGCTCAGTGGCGCCGCACCTGCCTCAGAAGCACGAGGTCCTGAATTTGATTCCCAGTACCAAAAAAAGAAAAATAAAAGAAAGCTGATATTCGGTGATTAACATAAATAAATTGCTGGTGAGCACAGTGGGAAACTGTGGTCCACATGGTTAGTTAAATAAGTAAATTTATGTGTATATATAATATATTATAAAGTAATATATAATTTTATATGTATTTATAAAAAGAATTCACCAGAATTAGAGTGACATGTGTTTAAATCACAACTTTTCCCACTCCTTTTCAAATTTAGCTGAAGCAATTGTCCATAGAACTCACAAGAATTCTTTTTTTTTTTTTTTTGGTACGGGGGATAGAACTCGGGTCCTTGCGCTTGCGCAGCAGGCTAAATCACTGAGCTAAATCTCCGGCCCTAGAATTCATTTCTTCTATTGAATATTCAACGCCTTTAAAAAGTCATTAATGAATGCTGGTAAGAGCCAGTTACTGCTTCTAGAAGCTGGTATTTCAAATCAAGTTTGTTCGGATTTGAAGGTCCTTACCAATGCTGGTAAGAATCAGTTATATCTGGATGATATATTGATCTAGAAATGACCTACAGCTGCAAACTGAAAACTAGTTTTTAGTTATATAATGAGAGAATTTTAGAAAGGAAAAATAAATATATTCCATGCTAGGAAGTACCTAAAGGAAGGCATATCACAGTGAAAGTAATGTTTAGCTTCATATTTTTCTAAGCCTAGCTGTGTGCCACCATTATTTTGTTTTCAGTGAAATTTAGACAATCATAGGATTGATAAAGATGGCCTGTGAAGTTAAGACTTCTTTTACCTTCAGTGGGTAAGCCAATACAAGAGAAATTAGGTAATTCAATACTCTGAATTTATAAACCACAAATAAATCAAGAATAATACAGCCGCCAAAGGCAAGTTTATTCTTTGCTGATTTTTAATTTACTATGTAATTATTGTTGGGTTTATTGCTCACAATCTAACTGTACTATTGTCATCCAGGAGGACTAAAAATAATCTTGCTAGTGTAATTGCTTAACATTTTTATTTCCTAAGCCTTACATTTGACAATAGAAAGACTTGCTCCATTCAACTCATACATTTGAAAGTTTCTTTAAGCAGGACATAAGTATGGTAAGTCTATTAACCTTTTTACTTAGGAACTGAAATATAATCTTTGGAACAGTCATAGGCTTGCTAATTGTTACACCCCACAACCTCTTACGTGGAACCTTGTCATTTTGACTTCAGCTATAATTAAAACAAATGATTAGACTTAATCTCTGAATTGAAATCTTATGGGATACATGACACTTTTATAGGCACAAGCAAGTTATTCTGAAATATATCAATGCATTTTCTAGGATGTTTGAAAACAATCTGCCTGTGCATTTGCTGAAATAACCATCTGCTTAAGAATTTTTATAAATTAAATTCTTTTGTCCTGTATAGAAATAATTCAAACCTATTATTTTTTCTCTATTCTTTCCATCTTTCCTTTAACAAATTATGCAAGGGTATCTTATTACAATCATGCATAAGAATAATGATTTAAATATAATTTAAATATAACAAATGCAATATTAAGTTGACAGAGCATTTTGACGATGTATGTCTAAACTATAGTATGTTCATTCTAGTTACAGGACTTAGACCAATATTTTAAAAAGAACTACACTTTGTGACTTCCAAGTATATTCTCTACTATTTTTTAGGGAAGGATAATCATAATAGTATGCTAATAGATACTACATAATTCATATTTGTGCAATTACTTTTTGGATATATATGCATTTGTTCTGATTTTGAGTTGAATGCAGCTTCATTTCAGGTTAAGAAGCATATTATTAATATAAAAGTTGGTGCTAAGCCTATCTTTTCAGCATAAAGCTGCAGAGTATAGCTCAAAGTCCTTAAAATGCATGCTTTAAAATGCATACATTTATTTTTATCAAAGAGTATTGAATTAGATCCAGAAATTTAAGTCACATTTTTTTTTCAATTCAAGCTGTTTAACTCTAATCTTGACATTACTCTTTTAAATTGGTATGCTGTTTAATTAATATGACAGTTAAGGCTTATCCATATTGTTCACAATATTGAGGAAAAGTGAAAACAAACTGAAACATGTGCTTTCCAAATTAATGCTCATTCCTTCGTTGGTTATGAATTTTTAGTCCAACAAATTATTTTGACAATAATCTGCTTTCAACTACCACTCAGAAATATTATAATAATATTTTATTAGGATATTTACGATTTAAACTCATTCTTGTAGCCTTTTTATAGCATACAAGATGCTATTGAAATAATTTATATAGTTTCATCTATTAAACATTTGGAGATACTGATACTCAATGAGATTACATGATACTCCCCTTCCAAAGAGACTTTTGGCAAGTGGCAAAATTGGAACTATAAGTAGGCTTTCTTGCATTAACTTATTCTAGTTTTAGTCCACTAATTTTTCCTTATTAAAGGAAGAAAGAAAACATTCCTTCCAGTAAAACCTAATTTAAGAAAATGACTTTGGTCAAGACCTATAGTCATTATAGTCATGGTAGAATCAGGACACACTACATATGCAGTAAACAAATGACTAAGAGTCACCAATTAGTAAACTAGTTGTACATCGTTGAGTAAGTGATCAAATATAGACTTACAAATTTCCTACCTGTTAATATGAAGTACTGCTTCAGTAATTCCTACCTGATGTGAACTTGAAGGCATCAGAATTAGTTGAATCTCAGATAAAAACCTCATTTGGAAAATTAATATTTTTTATTAATATCAGTAACATCTATAATTACTGTTCATGGAGCACTAACAGGATTCTAAGTAGCATGCTAAGACTTTAACATGCATTACTTCATTTCATTATTACAGATGCATAGGTAAGGTTCCATTCTTATCTCTCTTTTATATATGAAGAAAAATACTGAGTGTTTGGATAACAACCCCAAAGACTCAGCTAGTAAATTCCATAAGCTGGTATTTCAAACCAGGTTTGTTTGGATTTGATAATCCTGCTCTTAAATTTTTGTTTTTTAACTGATTGCAACCTTAAAAATGCTACTGAAGTGCCACTTAATATGTTGAAAAAATTATCCACTTAATTAGCAGACAGATATGTTTAAATCCATTTTACCTATTAAAATAAAAATAATTCAGAAAAATATATATTCACTTGCTGTTATTTATCTAATGTAATATTATTGTCTTTAAATTAATTGAATTTGTATCAGGGCAGATTTAAAACTAGTAATATACTTAATATTTATATTGCATTGAAAATTTGACCTTCTTCTTCTAGGATGAGTTTATAACTGTTCCTCAAAAAGATTATGTATTGCTTGAAGTGAATGTGGACTAAGAATATTGTTTTTTATGTTCATATTATCTTTTATAAATCGATAGACTTGATTTACTTTAAATAGGTTTAGATTTACTGGATAATGGAAAAGATAGCACAGAGTTCCCATATATATCTCTACACACACGGTAACTCCTATTATCAGCAACTCACACTAGTGTGTGTTTTATTCCACAAGAGAGAAAACATGTTAGTATATTAATAATTAATAATAACTAAAGTCTACAATTTTCCTTAAGGTTCACTTTGTGTTGTACAGGTTTATTGATTTTGATAAATGTATAATATTAAGTATTCACTAGGTCAGTATCATACAGAATAGTCGCATTGCTCTAAAAACTCCCCTGTGGACCTGTTCACCCTGAAGAATATTTTCTATGAACTTCTCATTGCCAATGAACTTTTAATTACCTCTACAGTTTTGCCTTTACCCAAAGGTCATATAATTAGATTCATACAATGTATGATCTTTATAGACTTGCTTCGTTTAGTTATTAAAAATGTATTTCTTTCCTCTCTGTTATTTTGTGACTTCATTGCTAATTTCTTTTTACTGCAGAATAGCATTTCATTTTATAAATACACTGCCACCTGTTCATCCATTCACCTATAGAAGGACATATGAGGTGCATCCTTTTTGCCTATGATTTATAAAGTTGTATGTATAAACATTGATGTATAGGTTTTGGGAAGGAAATAATTTTTCAACTTTATTGGATAAACACAAAAGCTATGATAGGAGTATCATCAACTTTGCAAGAAACTGCCAAATTGTCTTGCATTGTGTTGCATGGCGTTTTGCATTTCCATCAACAATGAATACATGTCCCTATTGATCCACCTCTACTTCAGCTTTAATATTAATATTTTGTTTGGTTTTTTATTTAATAGTTACATATTAGAATTTCATTGCTACTTTAATTTGCAATTCACTAATCATAGAAGACTTTGTGCATTTTTCTTGTACTTATTCGCCATCTCTATATCTCCATTCGTGAGGTACCTGTTTAGATCCTTTGCCCATTTAAAAAATTGGATGGTTTGCTTTCTTGGTGTTGATTTTTAAGAGATCCTTATGTATTTTGGATATATCTCCTCTATCAGATTTGTTTTAGAAATGTTTCCTTTCACTCTGTGACTTGTCTTTTCATTATTTTAAGATAATATAATTTTTAATGAAAGTATTATTATAAGTTTCACATGTCTCCATACAAATGGGATTTCTGCTGAATATCATTGAACTTGCTTGTGATCCTAGCTACTCAGGAGGCTGAGGGAAGAGCATCACAAGTTTAAGACCAGCTTAGACATCTTAATGGAAATCATGTTTCAAAATAAAATTTTAAAATGATATATGGGAATGTAACTCAGTAGTAAAGCATTTGTCTAGGACGTATGAGGCTGTGAGATTCCTGAGTTCAGTCCCTATAACAACAACAACAACAACAACAACAAAGCATTACTGTATTCTGTAAGTTATTTAAGTAACTTAATCATCTCATGAACTCCTTATCACAGTTTTCATAGACATTTTGCTTCCACATTGAAATATTGTTTGATCACAAAGATTTACAATCTCTGCAAGAAGAATATTTAATTACATTTTGTAATTTCAGAGTTCTTTTAAAGCATTGGGAAGTTTTTCTAGATAGTTGTTGCTCCTGGCAAAATGTACAGTGGTTAATCTTTCAGGCTGAAGTAAAGTCACTGGTCCTAGATTCACATCTGATCAAAATCATGGCCTTGGGCAAGCGGCTAAACCTTTTTTGTGCTTCAAGTCTTTTCATATGTGAAACGATGATAATAATAGTTGCTGATTCATAGTCTTTAGTAGTACAATGAAATATTCTATTGTATGCACTCAGTGTTAGTAATCTTATTTAGGTAGCTGTCAACGAGTTACATGTAAGACAATATATAGATATAAAAATCCATTAAATACATAATGAGAAAATTCTTGAGAACTCAAAAATGTCATATATATTTAGAAGTAAAAATCTTTTGTCTTATTTTATTTAAATGGTGGTACTTGCTTCTAACTATAGTTTTTTCTCATATTTATTGAGATGAATAGATCAGTAAGAATTTATAAATACATAGAAAATTATTATATGTATACAAAGGATATAATTTGTATATCAGCTCTAATGATTCATAAAACAAATATGGAAGGACATTATGATTATATAACAGTGGAGATTTGAAATATGAGGTTCCAAGCATCTTAGACACATGTAACTTCTTCCTTAGAGAGATTGAGTTCTCAGTACGAAGAGGAGAGGAAATGATGATTGAACTGGTAACCAAGGAGAGTTTCCAGGTCTCCCTCCTCTATCAGAACAAAATGACAGTTTTGGGCCCATTGAAAGAAGTCGATGCTATGATGTTGATATCATGGTCTTTTTTTTCAAAATCAATACAATAGTAAAAATGATAATACGTAGGGACTTACAGCATGACTCAGGTACAGGGGAATCTTGACAATTTTTCAGTTTGAAGCAATGTGAAAAATGAACTCATTTGTCCAGACCCAAAGAATGGGCTTCAGAGGCAGGAAGAGAAGCAAAAGCAAAGCTGTTTATTCAGATTTTCCAGGCTGGGTGTCTGATAGACGGGGACAAATAGAGCGGTCATGATGAACAATTTATCCCCTGCCATGCAAGCCTCTTCCCTCAGGTTCCTCATTTGCTGAGTACTGTGGGGTATAGTCTTTCAAGGTTGATGCCTACAACCTTGGCCTGCTCCCTCTGTAAACATTTTACAGATTTTAAAAGCAAATGATTAAACTACGGGGATAACTTCTTAGCTGCCAGTGCTTTTTCAGTCACTTAGCATAATGAATTCTACACTTTATTGACTATTTCCCTTTCCCTCTTTGTTTAGAGACCCTCTCGGATCCATGACCTCAGTCAGTCCAGAGATGGATAGTAGATTTTCACTCAGAGTTAAGGACTTTACTCTGAAAATAAACCACATTATTTTTATTTCTTACAGCCAATAAAGTTAGTATGCTTGGCAAGGAAGTTATCGGTGTTTCTCTTCATGTTTTTGGCAGTTTATGCCTGTCATTTGGCGCCAATTGGAATTAGGCTCCTATTTTCTAATAAAGCCTAAGAGAAGGTGGTGCAACCTCCCTGGATGTTCACATTTTTTAGAGGTGATTCAGAAGTCCTTGAGAAGACATTTTGTGTTTGTAGAACTGACAATAGACTAGGGAAACATGAACTCATATTGAAAAGTAGGAAGAAGTATTTACAACTAGTTTTCTAAGGTACTTATCTAGGGAAAAAGGGGTGAGGGGTCTGAAGTCAAGAAGAAGTCTGTCTCAAATGTAGTCAAGCTGAAGGAAACAGAGAACGTCTGGGCCTTCTTAGACATAAGATATTTGACTTAAACAAAGGTAAGTATCAGACAATTCTAATCATCAGAAGAATTGTGTTGTAGACTGTCTTAACTCTTACTAAGGTTTCTGTTCTGTGCTATAATCAGCCAAATTTATGTGTAGCTTCTTAACTCCTTTATAAAACACCTATTCAAATACCTGAAACTTGATTCATGGGCTAACAATATCAGCATCCCAGGAAAATTATTAGAAATTCAGACACTCAGAACCATACCCTGAGCCAGGGCATGCCTGTAATCCCAGCACTAGGCAGCCTGATGCAGGAGGATCACCTTGAGTTCGAGGCCAGTCTGGACTACATAGTGAGACTCTGTTTCAAAAAACCCAAATAATAATAATAAGAAAAACTACAGCCTCCCTGTGAAACAGAAATGGCATTTTAACAAATCCTCAAGTCATTCTTCAGCACCTTTAGATGAGAAAAGCCAGGCACTGTTAGCTTCCTTTCTACTCATCTCCAATGAACATTTGCTCTTAGTTCCAATTCCAGAGGCTATTTGCTTCAGATATATAAGGTCACAACTAGTTAATCTAATAAGTGACACTAATACTGTGTAGTAATAGTGAATAAGGTATTTACATGAACAAGAGAACAACTAGTCTCTTTTCATGCAGTTAGTGGGGTTTTTCCTTCATACACGAAGACTAGAAATGGAGTACTTGTTTTGTTTAATGCTATCAAGAATAAAAAATAGTCAAGTTAAATGAGGGGTAGAAATATATACAGTCCCTTATATTAACCTTTGTACAGCAGCTGTGTACCCTATTTATTGGTAAAGATCACTTAGATGTTCTGGATTTACATATTTGATATGAACACATAAAATAGTACATTGTTACCATGAGAATGGAAACACTAAGATATATTTCCCCTGTATTGGAAAAGATATCTTCTTTTTTCATTATGTTCTATGCAGCTTTTGAATGAAAATTTCTGCAATTTTTGGCATTTATTTTTATTTTTAATTTAGTAAGTTGATAAAGTATAATACAACATTTAATTTACATTACAATAAATAATCTGGGTTATTTCATTATACATCAAGCAATATGTCTTAGTTATTTTTTTCATTTCTGGAATAAAATATCTGACACCTGCAACTTAAATGAGAGGTTTATTTTGGCTCACAGTTTCAGAAGTTTCTGTCCAGGACTGGCAGGGTTAAAAACAAAAACAGTGTGTTGGAAGGCCCTGCAGTGGAGGAAATCTGCTCACATTATTGTGTCCGGAAGCAGTTAAAGGAGGATCCAGAAAGGGCCCTCAGTGACCTGCTTCTGCTAACCATAACTGACCTCCTAAAAGCAAGTTAGCTGTAGTGCTTGCATGATTCAGTCACTTTTCAAAAGCCCTCCCCCCAAATTAATTGCATGAGATGTTTGGGTGAACTCTTTGTCTAAACCATAACATTACATCTCTGGTCCCCAAAAGACACATGTGCACCTCTTTATGCAAAATCCATTTAATCCATCTCTAAGAATCACCAAAATCTTAACAGTTTCAGCATTGCTGAAAAAGTCCAAGTCCAAATTCTGCTCTGACAATCAAAGCAAACTATTAGTTCTGAGCCTCTATAAAAATCCAAAGGAAAGTTAAACCTTCCAACATGCAATAGCATAGCTTAAAGATTCCTATTGGAAAAGGAAGGTGGTGATGGAAAGCAACAGGATCAAAGCAAGACAGAAATCCAATAGGGCAAATGTTAGCTCCATGTCCAGCACTTGGAACAAGTTGTGGTGATAAGATGTAGCCTCCAAAGGGCTTAAATGTTCCTGCTTTTATGACTTTACTGGTTGCACTTCTCATGGCTTCTTTCTTGGGTTGGCTTTGCTCACTTCCTGTGGCTTTCCTCAGATGTCCAGCCTTCCTGTCTTCACCTATGCCTAGATTTACACTGGACTTTTGGCTTTACTCTCATAGTTTGGTGCACTGCCCTCTCAGGATGGACTTCCTGGCTTTTCAGTCTTTCTTATGAAATATGGGTGGAAACTTCCCTGACATTGCAACTCTTGCATTTTGCATTCCCATAAAACCAGTACCATATGCATGATGAAAAGGTCTGCCACCAGTCTGAGCAGTAGCCAAGCCTTCTTGGGTCATGGCTGTAGAGGCTTCTGCATGCCCAGATGGCTGAGGACTATGAATGGAATCCCCCAAAATCTATTACCTATGGGGTCATTCTAGAATAGGATTCCCTGGCACTCACTTTTCAAATGAATATATTTTACTTTTGTGTTTGACCCTGAGATGGGTGGGGTCTTGTAGATTTCTCAAAGCATCATTTCTGATGCAAAGTACTTGGCTTCATTTTAATGTTAATCTTCTCAGCAACCAAGCTTTTGGGGGGCAGAACTTTGCAGGTGCTTTCTTTCTACTATTAGCAAAATTTTAAAAATCATTCAAGTTGGCTTTTTGCTTCTGCTTCTCTCTGTAAACCTATTAAAATAGCAAGTAGTACTGATGCTACAGATTCAACATTGGGCTGCCTTGAAACTACCTTCATCACAATTACTCTTCCACCCCTAATCTCAGTCTCACACGAGGTCTCAGGACATGTTCAAAATATAGAGATATTCTCTGACAGACCATAATACATGCAGTCTTGAGTCAAACCACCAGTAGTTTTCTTGTTCTCAACTGTAATCTCCTTAGCTTGGTCTTTATCTTCTGCATTTCTATTAGCATTTTGGTCCTCTGAGTTCTAACTAGATTCTCCCATTGAGCATGCCTTAGAGCATTTCATATCGTCTCTAGCCAGTATCTCCAAATGTTCTAAACCACTCCCACAATCCTTTTTCAAACCCAGTTCCAAAGTTTTCTAAACCACATGTTTAGATATAGTCACAGCAATGATCCCAATCTTGGTACCAGAATCTTAGTCACTTTCTCACCTTAGGAATGAAATACTTAACACCCACAACTTAAAGGTGGAGAGGTTTATTTTGGCTCACAGTTTAAGAAGTTTCAGTCCATAGTTGGAAGCTTGAAATATAGAAATAACAGGGTAGAGGGGCATGCTGTGGAGGAGCTCTCCTCCTGTTATGGCAGCCAGGAAGCAGATTCCAATGGGAGGACCTAGGAAGGGAGATATGCCCTTCAAGTCACACCCAGTAACCTAACTCTTCCAACCAGACACATCCTCCTAGAAACACGTTGGCCATAGAACTCTCATGATTCCATCATCTTCAAAAATCCCATCCATGAGTGTGTGAAGACTTTGCAGAACATTATTAATCTAAATTATAGCACCTTATTAGAAATCTAGCACTTGGTGTGATGGAGTAGAAAAATTTCTCAGCATAGGCTGGAAGAAGCATCAAACGTGGAGCCAAAGAACTTGGCCTGTGGCCCCCAGCTTTGCCTCTAATTGGGCAAAGGACCTTTTTTCCATTTCTCCTTCTCTGTGGACAGTTTTAGAGGGAAAGTGTTCTCCGAGGGGCTTCTAGATCTAGAGTTCTGTTTTTCTATCAATATCAATTTCCTCTTTAGACAGAATACAAATGTTTGTAACAGAAACTGTTTCAATGTGACAACTGAACTGAAATTTGGCAGGAAGTTTTTCAAATTGTGTGAACTAGACTAAAGACCGGAAGTCATTTTGTTGATTTACTTTATATATAGCATGTGATTTTTTTTTTTTTTTTAGTACTTTAATCAATTTCCTCAGGCACTTCAACATTGAAGACTTAGCTCAGGTATATGGATGGTAAATGAAGAAATTCCACTTTTAAAATACCTACTCCTAGATGTATGTCTACTTCAAACAATCCTACAATCTAAAACCAACAAATAAACAGCTAAATACCACAAATCTGAGGGATATTTACATATCAAGTACACACGAGTCTCTAAAATGTCCTGCTTGAAAAGGTCATGCTACTTATTTGGAGAAATTATTATTCATCATAGAATGCATTTAGTAGTATATACTACATAAAAAGGAATAAAAGTCACCAAGTAAGTTTTGAACAACTGAAGGTATTTTATAAATACATAATATATCTAATCTTTGTCTTGGATCTGTTTCTTACTGGAGATATTCCTTTGAATAAGTTACTTAATCTCTAACTTCAATTTTTGAATCAACAAAGGGAAGATAATAAACTTGTTTATTTAACAAGCATGTGATGGCATGAGGAAAAATACATACAAGAGAGATTTACAAGCTGAAAAAAATGAACATTTGAAGATTTACTATCATGAAAACAAAGCTTTTTGCTTTTTATAATTTTACAATGTAAGTTTCCCTTTGTTTTCTTACCAAGTTCTAATTTAAACATTGTACTTTAAATGTCATTTGATAAGCTAATATTATGCCAGTAATATATTGTATGTTCTGAATAATGGCTCGTACCTTTTGTAAATATTGGCTATATACCAGACTTCTTTTTTATTTGTATATATATACATATTTTTTTGAGACACAGCCTTATTATATAGTTCAGATTGGCTTTGAACTCACTGTGCAACTCAAGCTGGCCTCAAAGTCACAGCAATCCTCTTACCTCAACTTTCTGGTGCTGGGATTAGAGACATGTACCACTAAGCCTAGGCTTCTTAAGATAAATGAGTTGTAGCTTCAAGAAGGTCAGGCTCCAATAAAGTAAAAAATAAAAGCAAATTGATAACTATTGCAAATTTATAGTTAAATTATAGATTTACATGCAGGATGCTATTGGAGCAAAAAGAGAGGGTCCTTTTAAAAAAGTTTATAGATTCCCAAGTGAGGGAAAACATGTGTTAGTTAACAATTTTGATTCAGCTAACATAAACCTAAATATATGTAGCTCAAAAAACAAAGATAGAAATAAACAGAAAAACAAACACTAGGAGAGATTTGTTATATAATTGAAGAGTCCAGGAATGAACTTGTTTCAGTCACAACTGGTATGAAAACTAAGAAAATACATCATAACTCTATTCTGTTCCTATGAGTTTGACTTTATTCTCCAATAAAAGTTTCCATATGATTTGCTGTTCCTATGAGTTTGACTTTATTCTCCAATAAGAGTTTCCATATGATTTGCTAAATGGCTACCAGAAGTTTCTGATATATCTACACTCATTAAAGCTAAGAAAAGAAAATATTTTCTCAGAAATAACTATAGCAAAGACTTAGAAAAGACTGAGTACCCCTTTATTTGTATTACTTGTCTAGTCATGAACAATTACTGTAGACAAGGACATATTTTTTCTGAATGACCTAAGGTTGTTGAATCAAAGTTCAGTTAAGCAGAGTTCCTTCAAATGGATAATGGTTATTTACTGTAAGAAATTGTTTGTATGCATGTATATATGTATGTTTGCTTAATGTCTTACTCACATAAGCAATAAACAACTTTGGCTTGGATTTTATGTATTGTTTTACTTATCTATACTCTGTGCTTCATACAGACTGATACATGAGAAAGGCTTACTAAATGTTTGTTAAATGAGTGAATGAAAGGAAGGGGCTAGATGTGAAAGGAAAGAGTAAAGTTCATATCAAGAGCTATATATTTACCTATAATTACTTGGAACCTCTTATCCAAGCTCACATTTTTTTTAAATCTTACATCGGAGATTTCAATATATCATCTTATCTACTGAATAATATTTTCATTTAAAGCTAATTAAATTTGTGGTTTAGTGGCAGTTTACATAGTTAATATCCTCAAATGTAACAAACTTTGTCTATCCCTTAAGTTAAGACCGTTGTATTACTTATAAATTCTAGATTAAGCAATGGATTGTGTTCATCACACACTCTTGCTCTTTTTATGATAAAAATGAGCAAATATCAATAATTTTATATAGTTCCATTATAGACAATTACAGGATAACATAATTTAAAATATGCATGTAGATCTGGCATATTTTCTGTCAGCATCCTGACATTATGGGGTGGCTTTTATTCCCCAGCAGGATCCTATAATTATGCTAAGATGACTTCTAGTATCTCTTTCCTCTTCTAATCCTTGCTTCATTATCGTAACTACATTCCAAACTAAAGTCATAAGATGTGTTCTGGTCTTGCTAAAGTCTCCTAACCATCCCCACCACAATAAAAAAATAGCTATGTGGCAGTTTTAGTTTACAGGGACTATCACAACAAGTACCACAGCCTGGACAACTGATACCACAGATACTTATTTTTGAACAATTATGGAAGGTAGAAGTGCAAGATCAAGATGTCTTCAAAATTAATTTCTTTTGAAGTATCTCTTTTTGGCTCGTAGATGTTTATCCTTTGTACTTTCCCATAATATTTGCTCTACCAATGACTCAATATTGTATAAAGACAAAGTATATGATCACACTTTAATTTAATTACCTTTTTAAAGACCTTGCTTCCAATTCATTAAATTTGGTGTTACAGAGCTTTGCAGGAGACAACCAATTCAGCCTACAAACCTGGCTTAGCAGAGACCATGTATTCAACATTGAAAATAGAAGTGGACTCAGACTTCACAGAACCATGTGGATCCTCAAATTGAAGACAAAGCCTGATAGGACTGGGGATGGTAGAAGCATTCTGTAGAGGCAATGGAAATTATCAACGATACCGTTTCTAAAAATTGCAAAAACTAAAAATGACTCTACTAGATTAGAAAAGAATGAGGCCTGGAATAACTCCTGGGATTTTTGGATGGTTGATCATAATTTTGACTATTTCATATCTCTTTTTGAGCAGATATTTGAAGTCATATATTTTTGCTTCAAACTCTAAGCAATAATAATATTTTAATATTTATACATTATGTATTTACATCTTGTTAGAAAGCAAAGTAAAAGACAAATAAACTCTAGATAGTTTGGGGGAATTTATTTCCAGTCATGAGACAAAATCTAAAGGCTAGAGAAGTGAAGGTCCATTGGACTAGTTGTCCAAAAATCTACATTCAAGAAAGCACATAAAATTCTAATCATATTCTCTTCAGAATTAATATCTGACTTCTATACTTAGGACTTAGAGTTGCAAACACTAGTAGATATTTCTTCATGAATTATACTTAAAGGAAGTAATATTGCAAAGTATCCATGCAATTAAAAAAGCTGGCAAAAGTTAAACATTTTGCACAAAGATTGTACATGTCTCAGAGCTGAGGTGTGTAGCTCCACTTGGGAATAAGCTCCTCTTTCAAGTAAGAACAAAGGACCTGGAGTCAGCCTTTTAAAATAAGAATAGGTGTCAAGGCTACATATGAGTATTGAGTCATAAACTAAGGATTATATTTGTGTATGGTGCAAGGCAAAAGTTTGATTTCATTATTTTGTATGCAGAATCAAATTTTCTTAGCACTATATATTGAAGAAACTGTCCTTTCTCTATTGTGTTCCTTGTCAAAAATTAGTTGAATATATATGTTTGCATTTATTTCAGGGTTCTGTATACTGCTACCCTGGTTTATTTATCTATTTTTATGCCAGCTGATTACTTAACTTTGTATTATAATTTTACATGGAGATGTGTGATGGTGATGCTTCCAGTTTCATTTTGTTTCTTTCAATATTTCTTTGCCTACTTGGGGTCTTTCATGGATCTAGGCAAATTTTAGGATGTTTTTTTCTATTTCCATCAAGAGTCATTTAGAGATTTTGATGATAGGGATTGCACTGGATCTGTGTATTCCTTTAAACAGTACAGTTATTTTAACAGTATCAATTCTTCCATTTCATGAATATGGCATATCTTTCTGTTTACATGTGTCATCTTCAATTTCTTTAATTAATGTTTAAAGTTTATAGTGTATAGGTTTTCCAAGTCTATGATTAAATTTATTCCTGGTATTTTAAAATTTGTTTTTACTTTTTCTATTTATTATTTTTATAGAAATAATATGGGTTTTTATATGTTGATTTTATATCTTGCAACTTTATTAATTCATTTATTAAATCTAACAGTTTTAAAAATAACACTTTTGGGGTTGTCTTAAGTATAGAAACCTATCATTTACAAGTAGAAATAATTTTAACTCTTTTCAAGTTATTCACTTTTTATTTCTTCATCTTGTCTAATTGTTCTCAATAGTATTTTTAGTATTATATTGAATAGAAATAGGGATACTAGACACCCAAAGATGACTGAAAAATAAAAAGGATAACAAGGGATTATGAAAAATTAATGTCAACAATTAATTATAATATAGAGGAAATGGATAAATTCTTTGAAAAATACATCTTACCAGGTTTGTATCAGGAAGAAAGAGAAACCTTGAATAGACTAATAATAAAGACAGAGATTGAAATATAATTAAATGTCTCACAACAAAGAAAATCCCAGGACAGAATGGTTTTATTCCCACTGATCAAAGATGAATTAGTGTCAATACTTCTTTAATTCTTTCAAAAAGTATAGATGAAGAGAATTTTTTTTCATACATCCTTTGAGGCCAACACCACCTTAATACCTAAGCAAAAGATCACACACACACACACACACACACACACACACACACACACAAAGTATAGGCTAATGTCTCTGATTACCATTCACTCAAAAATCTTTAATAAAATATGAGCAAAAATAATTCAATAAAAAGTGTTGATTAAGATGATCAGACATCTTGATGAAGTAAAATTTATTCTTGGCATGCAAGACTGGTTTAACAGACACAAATTAACCAATGAGATAAATCATATTACCAGTGTAAAAGTCAGTAGTCATATAATTCTATCAGTTGATACAGAAAAAGCAGTCAATAAAATTCAACATTCTTTCTTGATAAAAACTCTTAGAAGGTGAATTATAAAGAGATAATTTCCTAACATAATAATAAATAATAGGCTTTTTGGATCTGGTTCGCTGCTTTGGTACGGAGGGTGCCAGTGCTATGGCTCTGACTCACTCGTTATCAGGTGGGCGGTTTTTCGGGGCCCACATGAACCAATGGCATCACGCCCGCAGTGGATGGGGCTGTGGAGGCGACATTTCTGGAAGTCCTTCAACCAAGAAGAAAGGTGGAAACCACATCCCGGAAAGGTGGAAAGACTATCTCCCAATTAGACCGCGGATGCCTGGGACTCGTTTCATTGCTTTCAAAGTGCTTTTGCGAAAGAATTTTGAAGTGCATCTTGGTCCGGAAGAGCACTTTTCTCTTTTGGATCTTTTAAACAAAATCCAAGAGCAAAATGAAGAGCTTGGACTGATTATTGATTTAACCTATACTCAGCGCTATTACAAACCACAGGATTTGCCAGAAACTATTCCTTATTTTACAATTTTAACAGTTGGGCATCAGGTGCTCGATGATGACACTATTTTTAAATTCAAATGTGCTGTTAATAAAGGAAAATAAAGATAATGACAAACTTGTTGGTGTCCACTGTACCCACGGTTTAAACAAGACTGGCTACCTCATCTGCAGACATTTGATTGATGTACAAGGCATGAGGCCAGATGATGAAATTGAGTTAGTCAATAGGTGCCGAGGACATTGCATAGAAAGACAAAACTACGTTGAAGATCTTCAGAATGGTCCTGTCACAAAGAATTGGAATTCCAGTGTATCCAGATGAAATGGTTTTGAAGACTCTGTGGAACCAGTCCACAGCAACAAGTCTATTAACCATGGACTGAGGTACAACCTAAAAAATCCACCTCCTTTCCAGCATTTTTATACCTAGTACAGGCAACAATCAGAAAATTTTCACAAACTCAGAATGTTTACCAGAGAGGCCCTGTGCCCCCTCCTGGCCCTGCTGGAGAGAACTATTCACAAAGGAGATACTTTTGGAATATGAAGCCCAATGGCAGTCAAGCAGCTCAGAGTAAAAGGTGGTATTCTGGTTCTTACCAGAGACTATCTTCTCCAGCCTAATGAGGATGGAACAAGTGATGCAGGCCTGTCCTGGAATTCTACCCGGTGAACAGAGCTGGAATGAAGATTGTTGGAATGATTTTCAGTAAAAATCAGGCCAAATTATATTTCAGGTCAAATGAGGTTTTTTAAAATAACTTTATTGCCTCCTTTTATGTATTCAAGCGTAGAGGAGAATTGTGATATCACCTCGTTGCTGATAAATTCACATTAATTGTAGCAATGAAAAAAAAAAGGTGATTCCAGTCTTAAATTTTTCTAAAGGAAGATATTTTAGATCTGATAAAAATATTCAGAAGTTCCCTTGCAAATTATTTTTAAAATTCTATCCTTTTTTCTATATATTTCCTTCTGATTACACTTGTGATATGAGTATATATATCAATTTTTAGTGTTTCTGTTATGTTCTGTTGACCTAGTCATTAAGGCCTTCTTACTCTGCTGTTACATAGCTCAAATAAAATGCCAATAGTTGAAAAAGTAATAATAATAAATAGTACAACACCCACAGCTAACCCAGAGGAAAAAAAGGAACCTTTTCCTCTAATATCAAAGCATAAAGTATAATTACACTGTGAATTTGAAGAAATGCATTTATATCCCTATCTGTCTATTTTACTTTAGCTTTTTTACCTTTATCATACTGAAATTGATTTATACAAGTATCACCAGTAGTGTAGTTATTACATGAATGGAGAAATGAACCTATTCACTTATTGCTATAAAGCAAATTGGATTCATACTAAGCACTGGAATGTGTAGCATTAAAAAATTAAGAATTAAAAGAAGCTTATGTCATAGAGACCATCACATCCAATAGAAAATTTTATGATGGCAGAGGTTGTATATATTTGTACTTTCAAGTAAAATAGCCATTAGTCACATGTTAGTATTGAGTACTTAAAATTTGCCTAGTGTGACTGAGGAGGTGAATGTTTTTATTTTAACATTAATTAATTTAAACTTAATAACAAAATATTATTTTTGTAGTACCTTTGTAGTACCAATCTTAGTAGTACCTACATTAATCATTCATCATAATCAATATTTGTTGTCTTCTTACTATACATTCTACTCAGTTCTGACACTTACACCTTTATAACAATCTTATCAGGCAAGAATTACTATTGTTTTCCTATGAAGATACCACAAGCTTAGAGTAACTAACTAGCTTCTTAAAATTGAGTCCTAGATATACTCACTCTACAGCTTGAAAACATTAAGTTTCACTTTGAAGGTATGGAAACAAATTCCAGTGAATTTCAGTGATATTCTGAGGTCACAAAGTACTTAATGCCATCTCTTAAAGAGTAACTCAGAATCACTGGGCTTCAGGTTCCAAAATTAATGTCATTAAAGTGTAGAATGTCTACTAAAGTGCTGAGCTCTGAACACAAGGGCTATGACAGCAAACAATGTAACTATTTAGATCTCATATCCACATAGTGTAAAATTGCACATAATTAACATGATAAGTGATAAATTACATAGTAGGTTTCATTCTTTTAAAGTATCTGGGCCCGGGATTTAGCTCAGTGGTTTTGCTGCCTGCTGCACAAGTGCAAGGACCAGAGTTCGATCCCCAGTACCGGGGGGAAAAAAAAGTATCTGAATAGTATTACATCTTGTGTATGGACCACATTTTCTTTAATTCCAGGAGAAATGAGAATTCATTTCTGCATTTTGCATGTGGAAATGCCTTTATCTAACTGTTATGGTTTGGGTCTGAATATCCCCTCAAAGCCTCATGAAATCCTAGGTGGGGCTTTTTCACAGATGGCTGAATCTAGAGTGCATGATGCTGGGATTAAGGGAATGTGATTACCAAATCAGCACACTGAATGGCTTGGTACTGCCCTAATCCCAGTAGTCTGGATAAGATAAAAGGGACAGAAAGATGCTGTTAAGCTTCCCTTGTTGCTTTTACTGCTCTGTGGGCACCATGAACCGTTTCTCCTCTGTGATGCCCCTCTCCCATTATGGACTGAAACCTCTACAAACTGTGAGCTAAATAAACCCTTTCCCCTTAGACTTTCAGTCTTGGGTATTTTGTCTCAATGAGAGAAAAGTAACAAGACACTAACTTATCTTTTAAAAAATGAATGCTTTTATTACAGTATCACACTATAGCTGGAACCTATGATCAGATTCTGATAAATTTGGAAAGTGAAGTTAATTGAACATTCTGATCAATAGAATATATAAGGTAAAATAAGAAGAGAATTTAAACATGATTTCAAGTTTCTGTAGCCTAAGAATACAGAAGGAAAGTGCTCAATCAACTATCGTATTGAAGGTTATAAGCAGAGTACATTTAGGGAAGATCAGGAGGTAAGGTTTGGATTTATTAAGTCTGAGATATCTATTATAAAATTGAAATACCAATAAAGAATATTAATAGGTGATTCTGGGAGGTGGAGAGTTGTCTGGGCAGAAGATATAAATTTGGACGTGTCAGCATATAGATGGTATTTAAACAATTAATGGAGTTAAAATACTAGCAAAGATAAAACCAAGAATTAAACTGTGGTCCATTCTACCATCATGAAGTTCAGGGAGAAGTATAAAAACCCAAAAAGCTAATGAAAGAAAGTGGTCAGGGCTGGGGATTTAGCTCAGTGGTTCTGCCACTTGCCTCGAATGCACAAGGCCCCAAGTTCCATCCCAGGTACCAAAAAAAAAAAAAAAAGACTGTCTTTGGGCCGAGGATTTAGCTCAGTGGTTTCGCTGCCTGCTGCGCAAGGGCAAGGACCCCAGTTCGATCCCCGGGACCAAAAAAAAAAAAAAGAAAAAAAAAAAAAGAAAGTGGTCAGTGTAGTGAAAAGGAAAACATGAATGATGTGCCTTAAAGTGAACTAAGTAATCTATGTTAAGTATGAGGGAATGATCAATTATACCAAATGATAATAAGAAGTTAGCAGAAAGCTAACTTTTAAAATTTTCCACAGATTTTGCAGTTTGCATATAATTATTGACAATGCATTTTTTATTGGATGTGTTTAAACATCAACACTTGATTAAAGTGAGTTTAAAAAAATAGGGAAGAGGAATGGGGAGTAGGAAAGGTAATTCTTTTCAGGTATTTAGGGCAGTCATGAGATGGAAATTTGATTTGAGAAAGATATTTGTATGAAATAAATTTTAAAAATGTTTTCATTCCATTGGAAACAATCCAGGAAAAAATAAAAGAAGAAACAAGATAGTGAAGAAAAGAGAAAAATATTACCGCAATAAAATTATTGAAACAGAAGTATGAAATTTCGTTCAAAGGTAGAGATAATGGGTTAAAATGAGCATAATTCATCATAAGTATGGGTCAAGAAAATAGAAAATTGGGCTGAAATACTGTTGAGGATGATTTTTAAAAAACAAATCCACTTATTTCTTTCTTACTAATGCAAATGACTGAGTTTTTATCTTTGTTCTCAAAATTATTCAAACCACTTACATTCTTAATTTGTTGCTATATGTATATTCCTTTGACATTCTTAGGAAAACTGCCAATTCTTGATCTAGGGAAAGTGTTTGTGGTAGACATTCATAATTAACTAGGTAATATATATTTTTTCATTTTTCTTGCCCCCAAAATCTTCAGTTTAATTTGGTGAAATGTCAGCTCAGACCCTTTTGGAGAGAGTGATGGCATTGTTCCACAATTCTAAGAGAAGCTGAGAGAATCTTTAAAAAGTCATTATTTTCTAATATATTCTTCCAACAATTTTTTACTTTCATAAAAGGATTATGGACTACATGTTGTTGCAACAAGAATATTTCAGTCACAAAATGGTAAGCATTAAGTTGAAGGTTTACATATTAAGAAAAGCAGGGTAGAAGGATTGGAAGAGCCTAGGAATTCCCGCTTTGGACTATCTATTTTATGAGATCAAGAAATGCTATTTTTGCCACTGTTGGAGGGTTTTCTTTATTAGCGGTTTCTTTAAAATTTTCCTAAGTAGCTTTGGGCATTCAATGTTATAAATTCTGTGAGATCTGTGTGACATGGATATACTTTTCCTGAGGCCCTTTCTTTGATCTATTAGATTGATCCTGAGAGTAGGTTCAGAAGAAGGGCAAGGCTTGTGGTGAGATCCACCAGAGCAAAGCTTAGTTTTTGAAATACTATATCTAGTATTTCTCTTCTTAAAAAGGCAGACTGCCCATAGAAAGTCAGCTTCTGTTTCTCACAAAGGATGGAGATATATTCATAGTGTCAAATCTTCCTTCATTATTGTCCTTTTTTCTCTGTGAATTTGAATGCCCACAAACCACACACACACAACACACGTACACACACACACACACACACACAGGAGCACACACACAAGTATACAGAGAATCACACATTTTATTGAATTTAACTGATATAAAAGAGGATATTATATTAGTGAAGCTATTAAAATGACTGGATATAATAAAGAATAAAATAAAAAAGATATTAGAATACAAAGAAAGGCATTCTGCAAAATATTTATCAAAAAATCACCCTAACTTTGGATTAAATATAAGTCAATAGCAGAAAATGGGAGATTAAGCGATGTTCACAAATGTTCTCTTTGTTCTCCTCCATCTTACATATGACAATATGCACACATATGTTAATATAGAGCATCATATACAGTATTAATATAGAAAAATTCAATATGAATATTGCTATGCTGATATTAAATATTACTATAAATTATATATGTATATACAATTACATATAAATATATTTGGTCAATTTGTAGAATAATTATCTTTAATGCTTCGATGTATTATATATATTATTGCATGAAAATTCTCCAGTTGTCTCACATTTCTAAACATCTTGCGAAAGCTTTCATCTCTTATTGTACATTCAGTTTCCAAAGATACCTCTAAATAAATAGGCTTGGATGATACAAAACTGTCTATGTGCAGACTTCAATATCTAGTATAAAAATTTAAGATATATTGCACTATTTATGATAGTAAAATCAATGTCTTTCTCTCAGGCAAAGAGTGGCTAGACTGGGAGTTTCCTAAGCTCAGGCTTCCCCGTTTGTGATATAAAACCTCTATAATAGCAGCATGGAACTTGGCTGGCCTAGGTCATTCCCATAAACTTTAGATGAGAACTGGAACCACTAACACAATGGAGGATGTGTCCTACTGTGCAGTGTGTCGCACAATATTTTGTATCTGATCTGGAGGTTTTATGTCTTCTTCTAACATTCCTGAATATGTGCCAATCTTTCATGTTAGCTTTCAAGTAACACAAAATCCAAATCCTTTACAGGTCTTTATATATTGATACTATTATCAGCATCTTCTTCTTATAACCACATATGTCTAAAGCACAAGCGCCATATTTTTCTCTCAAAACTTTTGACAGTACCATAAAGGTATTTATAATGCCACATCCTAAAATTTAATTTCCCTGTGAAATGTTCACTGGTGCTATATTTTAAGCTTTATCTGTATTTTTTTTCTATTCACAATATTGGAATTAACTTGTCATTTAAATAATTTTATTCTTCTTAAATCAAACTTTGTATACTATATCTTTTCCTTTAATTGTGAATAACTTGTTGGGACGTGTGACATTTTGTTCATCAGATTTTCCAATCCTCCTTGAACAGTGCTTTTCCAAAAAATAATATATCATATTTGTAGAATTATCACAGATAATTATGCTTTAAAAAGAAATTTCTTAATATTGATTTGAATAATTAAATGATACATTTATATATTGCTTTAAATTTTTGACAGATTCTCATTTATCTACCATAATTTTATTTGATTTCTGTGAAATAGAAACAGTAAATTTTAGGAAATAGAGACTGTGTTGCCTCAATTCTTCTGATTTCTGATCTTATGTATTACATTTATAATTCTCATTACTTTGAAAATTATCATTTTATTTTAAATTTTGTACTGCAAATAAAATCAGCATTTAATTTTTTTTATCTCATTTTGCCTCGAGTCTTACAGAAAAATGCAAAGCAATTATTCAATTTAAGAAACGTTTCACGGAAAGGAAACTACAAAGGTCTAGAGCAGAACATTACCAGCCTTCTGTGAAGACAGAGACAATTTTCTTTGTAAGTAAGGTGAAGAGGAATGTCAAATTTATGTTTATATAGAGTAATATTAACACAATATTAGAACAGAGTAAAAGTCAGAAATGAGAATTTTATGTGAAAACTTGTCATGTTGTAAATCATGTAAATTTTCCACTATAATTATTATTATTCTTTTAATCTCCTCTTCATAATGCTCTTAATGATCACTTCAAGATTTCTAAAGGATAATAGACATGAGTACAATTATCAAGAAATAATAGGGCTTTGAACATGTTATGCTGGTACTTAGTCTTTTAACTACTACATTTGACATGATGAATTTTCATATTTTATTTTTCATCAATATATTCTAGTGGACATTTAATTAGCTCACTGAAAATGAATCCCATTTATTGACTGTGTAGGTATGTGCATACATGCATCCATTTGAGTTTGTAGGGGTGGAAGGCATAGGATAATAAGAAAGTTTGTGTTTTTAGCAGTATTTGCTAATTTGCTAATTTTCAATCAGTCAGAAAACAATAAGATAAGTGTATTGATTGGGGCATTATGTCAAATCAAGGATCAAATAAAAATATCTATCAAAATAATTATTCATATATTAACTCCAGATTTGAAATGTGTCATAGCATTTTATTAAACAAGTGTCTGAAAGAACTAATAATAAGCAGCTTCTTATAAAAATTAAATCTTTGAGGTCGAATTTTATGATCTATAAATTCTTCATATTTCTCATTAAAACTTTACATTAATATTTTGAACACATCATGGAGATATAGAATAACAGGATGCTTCACCAGGAAATTTAATTTTTTAAATATGCAAAAGTATGTTCAAAGTCACAAAATTAGTATGAAAAATTATATCTATAGTGAAAAAATTTTTTTAAAATAGGTTTTTAAGG
>NW_004624750.1:24280795-24324722 GCF_000247695.1 Heterocephalus glaber | reverse complement strand
ATATAATTGTATTGTTAAATTTGTATCAAGTGAATATATAAAATGAATTTATTTTCTGGTTCTAGACCAGTGAACTGACACTAAGTATCTAAATATCTGGATGCTTGAGGCTGGTGATGCTGGTGTCCTTGCATGGTATCTGGATTTTCCAGCAATTTTTAAAAACATGAACCCACCATCACTGAGCCTAACAGGATGTTAATTAGAAAATACAGAGAAGGCCCAGGGATGTAGATCAGTGCCACTGCATCTGCCTCACAAACTCAAGGTCCTGAGTTCCATGCCCAGTACCAAAAAAACCTCCAAAAACCAAACAAAAACAAAAATACAGAGATACGTTCTTCATCTTTAGTGCCTATGATATATTATACTCTATATATTCAACTTAACAGAAAATTTTCTTTTCCCCTCTATCTTTAAAATGTATCTGAAATTTAAGTTATTCTCACTATGCCAATTAATTTTGACCAAAACACTATTTTTAGTATGAAATATTGAATGTTTTCTTTAGTACATGCTTATAGTACATAATGACTGCATTCATTGTGGGAATTGTTATTTATACACATTATTTTGTTGTTCCAAATCTTTCAAACAGTCATCTCCATTTTGGCCTTTCCAGCAAGTTAAAGCAAAACAAAAACAAAATAAAATTATTTATAATTGAAGTCAGTTTATGTTCTTTCTGTAGTCAACACTGGTATCACTCAAAACCCTTGTAATGATATGCAATGTCTCTTATGTTCTGGTCTCCTTTTACTCCTCTGATCTTAACTCCTACTTGCCAACATTTCTCACTCTTCTTGAGGCCTGATGACCTAGTTGCTATTACTGGATACACCAGACACACTTCCACATCAAAGTCATTGATTTTCTTACTGTTTTTTTGTTGGAACCTCTTTCTCTTTTGTCCTGTGCAGCTATCTCTTCATAATCTGGTAAAAGCCCACCTGGGTAACACCCATTGAATGTATTGTAAAACAATTCTTATGTTAACCACTCAAAGTTGGCTTACTTCTTATTAAAATTGTCCTTATATCTGACACCAGCCTTATATCAGTTATTCCTCCAGGCCTCCTACTTTTCTGAACCCATATTCTCTTATTTTAGTAACTTACTAGAACAACTCATAAAAACACAATAAAGCGTTATTTATAAAGTAAGGTCTAGGAAGGGCCAGGATACATGAGCTTCTGTGCACTCGTGCTGCAGAATCCACAAACATCCCTTTCCAGATCATCTATTTGTTCACCAATCATAATGTTCAATAACTTCAAAGTGTGAAGTTTTCATTGAGGCTTAATTATGTACGAATGATTGAGGAATCCTAGCCAAGTCACTGAACTTGATTTGGGGCATCTATACCCTCTATGGAGGTCAGGTAGTGCACTGTCTCAACCCTCTACTCAGATGGTTGTTTTATCTGGTGGGCAGACTCCAGTTTAACAGTATCTAATGGCCCATCAATTTCACAAATTAGCTTGGGGTTCTTTGAGCAATAAAGATAGAAATCATAGATTTTTAAAATGCAGCTCCCTGGATGTTAGTGGCTCCAGGCTTAGCGTACCAATGCCTCCTAACTCTTAGTAGTGTCACACTCATTAGTGTTAAAGCCCCTGGCATCTCTTGGTCACCCTGATCAGCTCCCCAGCGGCTGAAGTTTGTAGCCCCATTGGTGGCTTTCTGGAACTCTTCTAGCAGCTTCTCTTCTCTGCTGCTGGTCTCCTCACATCACTGCAGGTCTCTGCTGCTCTCCCTTGGTGCCCATTGTTCTTGGCTCTTCTTCACTGCCCTCTGGAGCTCTTCATGTCTAATACCTCCTACTGCTATCAGCTCCTTTTAAGTGCCACTCAGTTACCTCACTCTACCCCCCAAAAGAATCACAAGTAGGCAATAGACCCTCCCAAATAATGCTGTTACTCAGCCCTATACTACAGCAGAGGGAAATAGTGCACAATTAAACCGAGTATAGGGGGTAAGAAACTATTTAAGATAGCATAGAGACTATCTAGTTTGGTTTAAGAATAGAAATTTTGTTACAGTAAAAGAAAACAGAAAACCATGAAAAATTCATGCTACTTTACAGTATGAGAAATGGCATTCAACTTATCTATCACAGTTTAAGTCAAAGGTAATAAAATCTGAAAATGAAACATTATAATTAGGTTGAAGCTATTCCCAGAGTTATTAATGTATATGTTAAATGTCAGTGAGCTATAAGCAAAATAAATTTGAAATTTTAAAAGGATAGGACATTAGTAAAATGACAAGTAATTATGTCTTGATTATGGTTATAGTCCCTTGGACACGAAGAAGATAGATAAACATTTTAAAGAAAAACTTCACTGTAACCTTGTATTTACTTCTTCTAAATCCCATCTTTTTAACCATTTAATTTTTGAAACTATCTTCTCTACCTTGAGATTCCTTGTTCCTTCAGAATGATCTCTCTTTGGCCAATTATTGTGTACAAGTAAGTGTGTAGCTTCTTCCCTTTTAAGATGAATAGCAAAACATACCAGCCTTCCTGTGTACCTCAAGCTCTAATTCCCTTGGTCTCCAATAAACCCCTCTTTTATAATACTCACAAATGATGTAGCTAAATAACTTACCACCTATGTGAAGTAAATGCTTAATTCATTAATTTCCTTTTGGGAGAAAGTAAAAATAATGAAATAACTTGAGCAGGATATTTCTAGAAAGCAAGCTACTGCGATCTTATATCATAAATTATGAATTAACAATGAAATATGAATGTTAAAATGCCGAGTGAGATTAGAATTATATAACTTACATATACAACTGAGTTGTAAGTTTGAAAAAAGCAAATGTATTGGTTGTGTACTAACAGGCACTAAGGTTTTACATACATATTCATTTAATATTTTCCATGCTCCTATAAAAAAGTATGATTGTTTTCAAATCAGAAAGCTAATAAATAATGGGCCAGTATTTAAATCAAAGAATCATCTAACTCTAAACCCAATGCTCATGTCTATTTGTTTTGTGATTTGTACAAAATGTACATCAAAATCATAAGTGAGATGATAAAGTATGTTAATATGGCAGAGAAATAGAAATTATTAATTTGATTTGAGATTATTGAAGTATAAAGGATAAGGGCGCTAATATATTTAATAGAGGACTTCAGTTAAATTGGCTTGAGAATGGCATTCTAGGCAGAATAGCACATTAGAAGGCAGTGAAATGGCTTGTTTGTGGAACTGGGAGGTATTCCACAGATTTTTGACCTATGTCAGAAGGTGTAGGTAAACATAAGACTTGGAACGGACAGTAGACTCTTGGATCTTAGAATTTTTTGAGACAGGTGAGTGAGAACCCATAGGCATTTCTTAGTAAAAAGGTAGCATAATCTCAATTGGTTGAATGAATAAATGAATAAATTTGTGTATCATTGACCAAATATTTTAGTGTTTAGATTTTTCTCATAAATTCCCCCTATACCATTGGAGAGTTTCTCCTGGATATTAATCATTTTAAAATTTATTATGTTAGTTATAAACAAAAAACATTTTTTAAAAAAATGGATCATTAAAGTGATAAACAGAGTAGTTTATTTTCATTACAGAAAATGAAATTACAGAAAATGTTTGTAATTGTCTACCTGAAAGTTTTTATTGAAATATGGAAATTTCCTGTGATAGGTATTTGATGCAACAGCTGTTTAACTGACAATTTTTGAACTCTATCTTCGTTTTTCTATTCATTAGCTATTCATTTGGAGTTTAAAAAGTTAAAGCCCATCTGTATTTTCTTTTCTTCTTGCCCAATACCAATTTTATATTTCCTGATGTACCTAGGTTTGCATTTGCACAGGCATGTGCCTGTTACCTGATGAACATGTCATATTGTTCTCAGAGTAGATGACAGATCCTTTCCACTTTGCTAAGTAGTTCTAACTTGTATTTCTCTTGAGAAAACATTCTTTGAACAACACAACCAGATGGTTTCCCTCACATACAGAAGGACCAGATTGGCAGGTTTAGATCCATTTTAACAAGTGTTCAGTGGCTATTTCCTAACTTCCCCATGACTTAAGGTGCCAGGTGGATTTATGTTTAAGTGCATACATGGAGAATAAATTTTCAGCAAGTTCTTTTTTTAGCAAGTCATTATGTGGAAGTCTAGCCAACTGAGTTCATGAAGTGAACAACTTCTCAGTGCTGCGGAATGTTTTATCACAATGGGATGATTTGCTGCAATTGAAATAAGGTCAGGAAGTCCCTTGTATTCATCACACCATACCAATTACTCTGATTCCTATTGTAATACTGGGTAAGATGACATAATTACCATTGCCAGAAAAAGCATCATTCCATGGGTCAGTTTACAGTTTTCTAGCAAAATTAATTAATGCTATACTGAGCTAGCAATGAAACTTCCACTGACCTTTACCACTCAAGTCATAACATTCCATTTTATTTTATCCCACCACCAAAGCCCCACACCAGAACTCATAGCAATCAGTGCTTGCTACTTGTATTGTCAAATGAAAAGGCATTTTCAGGGTCTCTTGTCTTTATCCTTCATCTATCATTGACTAGTAGATCAGCTAATACTAATCATTTTGCTCCCTAGTATTTCCAAAGATGAAATAATTTCTTATCAACAGCACTTGATTAGAAAATTACTTCATTTATTCCTCTGTCTTTTGTAGTCACAAGGATAAAAGGAAAAAATCTTACAATTTAAATTTTTCTTTCATTTAAAATTTTAGAGGTTGAGCCCACTTTAACTTTTTATTGTAAAATCAATAATGTTATTTTCACTTTCCCAAATGTTTCAAATTTTGAATTAGAATTTTACTGATGGCCCAATTTGAGGAGAAAGAACCCATGCAGCTCCTTATCCGGATCTAGAAGAATGTTTGTGTAATAGGCAGCAGACCTAGGACTACCTCTTCACCCCAACAGTGTCTGCATGTTCATTGTGGAATTATGTGAACACACTATATTTCATTGGGTGGGGGAAGGGACTTTGCAGATGCAATTAAGTTTTCTAGATTTTAGATTAGGAGTCAATTTTACTGGATTATCCAGATAAACACATTCTATTCAAATAAGCTCTTAATAACTAGAGTAAATTCTTCAGCTGGAGTTAGAGCTATGTGGCAGATTTCAGAGAGATTTAAAATGTGATGACTTAACCAGCTATTGTTTGCTTTGAAGATGGAGAGTGAAACATAAGGGCTTTAGGTGACTTTGAGAGAAACTATAAGAAAATATTCAGCAATGATATAGAGACTTTAGTTTCACGTCTGCCAGCAACAGAATGAGCCTAAAAGTGAATTGTTGCCATAGCCTGTAGAAAGGAACAAATCTCTACAGCAACTTGATTTTGACTCCGAGAATTTAATTAGAGGACACAACTGTGTCATATACCTGGACATGAAGATCCGGAAAACTCTCACTTCTGAAGAGATGAATGTCACTCACACGTTCATTCTATCAAACCAAGACTCTAGGAATTTCAAGGTCTTCATATTTGAGTTATTTCAACAGAAATCAACAACAAATGTAGGCCCCCCAGTTCCACTAGCAAGAAGCAGATGGATGAAAGTACTCGGTGGTAACACAGTTCTTGCAATCTAGTGAAATTTGTCTGGTTTTATTTTGAAAATTCTTAAACTACTGATTACATTTTACAGTCAATTTTTCCACTTTTTGAATGAGAATGTCTATAACCATTACTTAATATATTTTCCATTACTGTATGTTGAAAATAGACAACTTATGGTTTTAGTCCTATAAGTTTGCAAATGGAGAGGAATATCATCTCAGAATTACATTGAATGCACTATGACAAGAATTTTTATCCTCAAAATTTAGATAATAAGATGTTGACTTTCTAAGGTTACAAAATTTAAATGAGATTGGTACTAGAATGGAAAGAGTCCTTTGGGGAATTTGGCTGTATGAATGTGTTTTGCATTTGGAAAGGAAATGAATATCCAAGTCAATATGTAGATAATAATAGGCAGAAGTACTTTTTAAAGATGTTCACACCCTAATACCTAGATACTGTGAATATGCTACAGTATGGGGCAAATGAGACTTTGATTATATAAGTAAACTTATGTACCTTAAAAAAAGATTGTTCTGTATTGCCTGGGTGGTCTAATCTAATCACATGGATCCTTAAAAGAAAACTTTCTTCAGTTGGAGTAAGAAAGATGGGCCAGAAATAAAAGTCAGGAAAGGATCTAGCCTGCTACTGCTACTTTTAACGATGGAGAAATATGACAAGAAATGCACGATAAATTAGGGATTTAAAGACTATATGGTCTGACAGTCTGACAAAAACCAAGGACTTCAGTCCTATTGTCACATAGAACTAAATTCTACCATAAAACTAAATGATCCTGGAAGCAGATTATTTAGATTCTCTAGATAAGATCCCAGATCAGGCAAAACCTTGACTACATTTTTGACTTAAAGAACTTTGAGATAACTCAGCTATGCTATTTTAAACTGATACATTTGTGGTCTTTTGATACAGCAGCAGAGAAAAATGACTGGTTATAATTAAAATGTCATGGTAATGATTTCAAAGTTTGTTTCAATCTAGGTCACTCTCCATTTTCAAAATAGTATCTGCTTCCATTAGAGCAAATTGTGTATGCTAAGTGTGTATATCAGAGATGGATGGCCATAATGATCCATTCTTCATTCTTCCCTGTATTCAAACACTTTGTCATATGAATATGAACTTTCTGTCACTAAAAAATGCAGCCAATTTTTCTACTCAATAGTTTTGGGCTGAGCCATGTGATTTATTTTGCCATTGGAATGAGGCAAAAGTGATGATGTGGTAAGCCATTTTTAAGTCTATGCCTCAAAGGGAAAATTAATCTCTCTTAGGTCTCTAATATCACTAATAGAATATGCCCAGGGTATGACATTATAGTTTGACAGACACGAAGGGAAGATTCAAGCTGAGCTGTATGTCCCAAACAAGACCATCTTGAGCTATCTTACACCCAACTACCACCTTAGCATGATTCTAACCAAGATGAGCAAAGCCACCTAACTGCCTAGCTTAGAGGAGTTAAAATATTTTTATGTGTTGCTATGGTTTTGTAGTTATTTGCAATGTTTCATTAGTATCAACCAGTATATAAGTATCATAATGGGATTACTTAGATCAGTCTTTCCCACTAGAGTAGAAGCTCAGTGGGGCTAGAGACTATAACTCTTATCACTATTTTATTTTATTCTCTTTAGAAATTATAGGTAGAAATAACATAGTGAAGGATGACTTCTTAAGATATATAGTGTTATGTAAACAATAGTAGAAGCAATGACACATCAGCTCCTTCAACTTTATGAAAGACTGTTGTGAATAACATTAAAAATAGAGGTAAATGCTTTGGGTACAATAAAGCAGAGATGGAATAACACAGAATGGAAAGCGTGAAAGAGCTCCACTTAGGTGACACGCAAAGGGATTGATGAAAGAGGAGAATGTTTAGAATCTCAGTATTAGTATGTGGAGAAAAACAAGAAGAGCTGTAAATATTTGAAGGGACTGATGAAATATTTCTAACTATTTAGTATGCAATCACTTTTAGATATTGTGCCTTGTGATGGCAAATTTCAGAAACATAAATTTATAATAACTGAAGACACTTTATGTTCTCTTTTCTTTCTTATCTTAACCAAGAATAAGTGATCCATAGAGTTTCCTGTGTGCTGCCACTGTCTCAATTGTGGCAGATAGTCTGTATATAAGTAATGTCATTGCCTGTCACCTGAGGCTAGTAAGGTAAATATTTCAGTCAGGGCTGCCTATAATTTCTTAGCATAACTACTGGAAAAGTTTTTGCCTTACACGTTGGCACCTTTGTCTGCTACTATGGAACCTAAAAAGGTTTTTTTCTCAGTACAATCTTAAGACTTTTTAGTAACAGACTGATTACTATCCAAAAAGCAATAAAACATCAATAAGAACACTGTTTCCTATCTGTAAACACCAAGAAAGACTTATGGATTTCTATGTTTACTCATTTGGGTATTGCTCTAATTTTTAAAGTTTATATTTCATTATATCTATTTATGTAAATATGTAAAAATTGTTACATAGTTTAAGGAAATAAGAACATTGAAATAATCTATAAACCAAGTGTGGTAGCACACATCTGTAATCCCAGCACTTAGGAAACTGAGGAAGGAGGACTTCAAGTACAGGGTAGTCTGGATTATATAGCATAGGAAAGAAATGGAATACATGAAACACATACAAGCAGATATCTAAGAGGTTTAAAACTCTACTGAAAATTTCTGCAGCAGAATAAATGAATATGAGGACAGAATTTCAGATATAGAAGACAGAATTTTGGTCAGCGAACACAAAATGAAAGATTCCTTTAAAATAGTAAGGGACCATGAAAAATCAATCCAATAGCTGCTAGATGATGAGAAATAGAATAACTTAAGATTATTTGGAGTCAATAAAGGAGTAGGAGATAGCACAAAAACATAAACTATTCATAGAAGTAATCGCAAAATACTTCCCAAAAAGGGAGAAAGAATTTCACATACAGGTAAGTGAGGGATACAGAACTCCAATCAGCCATGATTAAAATAATCTATGTCTACATATATAATAGTCAAAATTCCAGAAATTCAACACAAAAACAAAACACTAAAAGCAGTTAGAGAAAATAAACAAATCACAAGCAAAGGAAAGCCCATCAGAATAACAGCAGACTTCTCAACACAAACCCTCAAGTCAAGGACAGCCTGGAGTGAAGTATTTCAGGCCCTATAAGAAAACAACCTCCAACCCAGACTGATGTATCCCGTAAAAAGATCATTCAAAATTTTTTGAGAAATAAGATAATTTCATAACAAAGAACATCTGAATAACTTCATGAATGCCAAATGAGCACTCCAAAATATTCTAAAGAAATCCTAGAAGGAGACAATAAGGTTTACAACCCCATAAACCCCAATGTAATGAATCCATCAGACAAGGCAAGAAATTAAATAGGACAGGGGAGAGCTAACAACAAGAAAATATCAGGAGAAGGATAAGTTAATACATATCAGTTATAACCATCAATGTTAATCATCTCAATTCACCAATCAAAAGAAATAAACTGGCATAATGGATCACGAAGTGAGATCCAACAGTATGCTGCATTAAAGAAACACAATGCAGAAGAACTTCATAGACTGAAGGTCAAAGGATGAAAAACAATACTCTATGCAACTGGAACTCAGAAAAAAAAAAACACGGGTAGCTATTCTATCTGTAGGAAAGATGGATTTCAACCCAAGACTAATCAAAAGAGAAATAAAGTCACTACATCTTTGTAAAAGGAACACTCCAAAAAAAAGAGATGACAATCATAAATGTATATGCACCAAATACTAGTGCACCCAATTATATAAAACAAATATTGATAGACATGAAAAATCAAATAAGCTCTAATACAATTGTAGTGGGGGACCTCAATACCCCTGTGTCACAAACAGACAGACCAAGTAGACCAAAAATCAACAATATACTAGAACTTTTGAACCAAATGGATTTCTTAGATGTCTACAGAGAGTTCCACCCCAGAAAATCAGAATATACATTCTTCTAAGCTCTGCACAGGTCATTCTCCAAAATAGACCACATACTAGCTCATAGAACATGCTTAAGTAAATGCAAAGTAATTAAAATTATCCCCTGTATATTATCAGACCATAGTGTAATGAAATTGGAGATCAATAACAAAAGAAACCACAAAAAAATTATAAACAGTGAAATTGAATAATATTGTCCTGAACAACCAATGAGTCACAGAGGAAATTAAAGAAGAAATTAGACGGTTTCTACAATTAAATGGCAATCCCAATACAACATAGAGGAATCTACGGGACACAATGAAAGCAGTCCTATGAGGGCAATTCATAGCAGTGAATGCCCATATTAGGAAAACAAAGCAAGCTCAAAGAAACATAATGCTGAACCTTAAGCTTCTAAAAAAGAGGAGCAAGACAAACCCAAAGCTTGTAGAAGAGAGAAAATTATAAAGATCAGAGCAGAAATCAATGCAATGGACACTAAGAGAATGATACAAGAAAATGAGAATAAATAAAATTGACAAACCCTTAACCAACCTCATCACAAAAAGGAAAGAAAAAAACCCCACTCAACTCCATGCAATTAGAAATGAAAAAAAAAGAAAAGAATCATTTCCTAAACAGACCTTCCTGGGTTATGCCATAAAACCTTATATTCAACACTTCTTTTCTTCCTTACATTAGTTTTCTTGTACTATATATTCTATATATCACCTATCATAATACACAATCTAAATATATATATATATACAATGTATTATATATATAAAATGTATTTTATTTATATATATATATATATATATATATATATCCATCAATCTACCCTTGTCTCTGAATATGGTCACAATAATTTTTATTCTCTTCCCATCTATATTCTCAGAATATACAGCATGTAGTTTTACATAGTAGGTGTCATGGTCCATTATCATACTATATAAAATACTGTACCTGAGGAAAGCTAATTTTGCAGAACAGAGACTTTTTTTGGGTCATGGTGCTGAAGGTGCAAAGTCAAAGGGCTGTATCTGATGATCTTTCTGGCAGCATCTCAAGGTGGCTCAGAGAATCACATGGCAAGAGACAGTGTGTGTGTGTGTGTGTGTGTGTGTGTGTGTGTGTCTATGTCTGTGCATGTTGTTTCTGGTCTCTTTCCTTCTTCTTATTAAGCCATGAGTATTAAATTGCCAAGTATCCATCCTAATGACTTTAATCTGAATCACTTCACAAAGGATTTATCTCTAGATGCAAAAGTCAGATTAAGTTTCAACTTTGTTGTACTTCACAAAGCAGATTAAATTTCAGCATGAGTTTGTGGGGACATGCCATATTCAAATGACATGTAATAAGTATTTGGTAAATTATCTAAAACTAAATTTTTTATTATAGAGCATATATTGAAAATAATACTGTTTTCATTTGAAATGTACTTAATTAATATTTATGATCCTCACTGTATATTATGCATTGTAAAAATTTAATATGTACACAAATAAAAAATATAGTCTGAAAGAGCATGGGCCTTACAATTTAGTGAGAATGCAGTTATTAAGGAATTATCAAACACATATGTATTACAAGTGCTAGAGTAAAAAATAGCATTTGAACCAGATTCTGAATTCTGAATTCTGAATCAGAACACAAAGAAACCTGCATAACTAGTTAACAACTAACTGCATTTCATCTGCTCTACACCCAATCTTCTCTCTCAAATGATCTACAGTGAACTTTTTGTTATCCAGAAGACTGACTGAATCATTCTGCAACCTACCAGAATACTGAATTTTAATTATAATTAATTACACCAGAAAACTCTAGTTGTTGTATACAAGAAAAATTAAAAAGCTATTGTGCAGTAAAATAATACGTATTTATCTCTCTGTGTGTGTAAGTCTGTGTATTTAATCTGTAGATTCTGGAGCATGTCTTCATTAGAAGGCACACTGAAGCATAGTTTGCCAAGTTTACAAAGCAGATGACCAAAGATTATTCTTGTGGTGACTCAGACATCATAAATACTATGATTTTAGTGGTGACAGAAATATTTTTGGTTAATTTTCATCCAAAAAAGTAGACTTTTTTCTATTTATACTGTAATTTCCATTCTAGAAATCATGGTATAAACTGCACCTCACAATAAATGATGTGTTTATTTATAATGCCCACTTACGTTCTAGACTAAAATAATTACAAATACATTTTTCACATGCATGTATCTTTGATTCATTCAGAAGTCACTCATCAAAAGAGAAAGTTCTAAAACTTTTGGAGATGTTCCAACAGAACAGAATACCAGGGGCTACCAGCATTTAATAATTAGTAAAACCTTCCACATAATTTTAAAATGATTGCTAAGAGGTGTGACTACCTGTGGAAAAAATATCAACTTATATCATTTTTAAGCAAAAACTGTTTAAAATTTCAATCCAACTTTTGGTTAAACACTAAAATGTCCATTCATGGAGCCTGCCTGAACTGAAGCTATAGGCCAAGTGGATGTAAGTACTATGCTCTCGAGTCTCCAGCCTCAGGGACTCAGCCTCAATTATTTGGTTAGAGAAACACAAAGCACCAAAATGTTACACCACTATGTATATAGATGACAATAGTAAACTCTGAAGACTGAAGAACTCTAATGATGACAGAACAAATGCCAAAATTTCTTCTCCTGGACATCACATCCTTTACATCTCTAGCATATATCCAGCATACCCTTTATGTTATATTTTCTTTCATTATTTATAAGAAATATAATATTTAGAACAAGAATTGTATGTCTGTAATCAGCAATCCCTAGGAAATCTCCTAGTGCAACATTAAATTACAACAAATAGATTATATGAGTGAGTAGTTATTTTGAGACCTCATCTGAGAACTTTCCATTCCTCTTTTTTCCATTAACCATATGTTACATCTTCACCAATACAGAGGTAAAAATCAGGTGATGACCATAGTGTGGATAGATGGTGGACAGATTTGAGGATTGAATAAAAAATAAATTTCTTACACTCATTTCTCTTTCTTTGTTACTTCAATTGGTGAAGAAGCTTTTTGTTTACTTTCTAGATCTAAAAATCAAAGCAAACCAAGCAACAATAATACAGCTTTACATCAAATGAGTTACTTTATTTCCAGCCTGAAGCAAAACATTCTAAAGATGTTGTCCATTTTCCTTTTGTAATTTGATGAGTGCGTTGTTTTACATTAGAGACTGTTTTTCCTTGTTATGATGTCCAACTCTGGGTGATTTATATTTACCCTGGCATTAGCCATCTCCAGTTCATAGAAAAGGAATAATATTTACTGAATATAGACCATAACAATTACATGCACTGATTATGAAATACATAGCACCAGAAGGCATGTCTTTTTTGAAATGAAATTTACATAATACAAAATTAACCATTTTAAGTGTATGATTGAGTGGCATTTAGTACATTAATAATGTTGTTCAATCATTAGCTCTGTCCAGTTTTAAAACTTTGTATCCTCCCATAACATATTGGACACTTTAGGGAATTAGTCCGCATTCCCTTCTACACTCATCCTTTAGTAATTAACTCCTGAGGAAGCTAAGATGTTGTACTTATTAGAAAAGTGTTTTAATCTAGATGTTATAATATCTTTAAAGGATTAAAGTAAATCATGTTGAAAGAATTCAAGGAAGCTTGAGAATGTGAAAATAAGTAAAAAATATAAATAATATAAATTAATTAAAAGGAAAAAACTAAATAGAAATTTTGGGGTATAAAATAAATGAAATAAAAAATTCACCAAAGGATTTTAACCGTATCTCTGAGTAGACAGAAGAGATAATCAGAAAGTCTGAAGATAGTTCAATTTAAACTATAATGTGGAGCCCATAATTAAATAGAGGAAAGGGCCAGGTATAATATTTGAAGAAACAATGTTTGGAAAGTTTTTCAGTTTGAGAAATATAATAAGCTATATCCAAGAGCTTCTATGAATTTCAAGTAGAATACACTTGAAAAGATCTTTACTGCAATAAAGAACAGACATTATGAGCAATCTGTTGAAAAGCAAAATTAATAATAAAAACCTTGAAAGCAACTGGAGGGAAGGGACGGTTCATGTACAAATGTTCTTCACCGAGATTAATAGCTGGCGATTTTTAATCAGAAATCACAGAATCTCGAAAGCAGTAAGAATTATGTCTTCAAAGTACAGAAAGAAAATAATTGTCACCCACAAATTTAAAATACAGCCTGCAAATCTAACCTTCAAAAATGAAAAAAGTAATTATGACATCTCAAGTTAAAAATGGAGAGAACTTTTTACTAGAAGGCCTCATAAGATGCAGAATTCAGGCTGATATAAAAGGATGCCTGGCAAAAATTGAATCCATATCAAGAAATAGGTAAGACTGGCAAAAATTACATCAGTAAATATAAAAAATATAAACATGTTTTATTGAAAACTAATTATTTTCCATATTTAATATAAAAACAACTGCATACAGTAATTATAAAATGATTTTGAAAAGTTTATAATGTATGAAGTATGTTTTATATGACCACATTAGCAAAAAGGAACAGGGAGGGACTGGAACTATGTTGGAATACATTTTTTTAAAGTACACATTATAAAAGTTAGATTGGTTTTGATATGAAGTAGATACTGACTATAATCCTGAGGAACTAATAAATAATGTTTTAAAATAGTATTTTGGAGAAGAAAATTTAAATGATACGTTACAAAATACCTATTTTCCACAAAAAACTTCTAATGTAAAAATAAGTGAACAAAAAGTTCATAAGAAAAATGGGAAATATTTAAAAAGCAGATTTAAACCCTACTTTATGTAACAGGTGTAGTTATACATGTCTGTAATGTCACCAATTCAGGCGATCAAGACAAGAGGATAGTGAATTTGAGGCCAGCTTGTTTTGCAACATAGCAAGATCCTCTAAATAAGTAAGTGAATACATACTTTCATACATACATACATTCCTATCATTATCAATAATAACATTAAAGATAAATAGAATAGTTAAAAATAAATAGAAATGAAATAATCACTAAGCAAAAAGCAGAAATAGATATAATACACTAAAAACCATTATGCAAATAAAGGTAGTTCACACACAAAAAATTCAGATACAAAGACACAAGCAGTTTGAAAGTGTATGAAAAAATTTATCATGTAAACCATAACCAAAGAAATATGGGGTGGTTTTACTAATATCAGACAAAATAGACTTTAAGACAAAAGTTGTTACAGGACAAAAAATAAACCATATGGAACACTGATTACATTCAAACTCAACAGAACATAAATAGTGTAAATGTATAAGCACTGAACAACAATGATCCAAAGTACATGAAGAAAAATTCTGGTAGAAATAAGTGGACAAATAGATAATAGGAAGAGTTGAAAATGTCAATAATGATACGTCAGTTTCAAAAGTAAAATTTTGATAAATTGTATCTTTCTGATAGCTTGTCTCTATGTTTCATCAATTTTAAATGTCATAAAGAGTAACTCAAAGGTCACCTTATATTAGAAAAGATGTAATATTTTGTGAGTGTACTTTTTCTAACTGGTTTTGTGCACTTTGGGCCTTCTTGGATGTATTTGTGAGGTGCTAATGACCCTATTAATAAGTTTAAGAAAAATATGCCTGAAGTAATTCTTGTCTTAAGATTTTTGGAGCTCATAGACATCATCATTTAGATGAGCTCAACTCACATTAATAAATGTGAACTTATAACTCTTGGTATATAATTACTATATAATTATCAAGTCTCATAATAATGCAAATATGAAAGTAGACAGTATTTCTATTTTTCCCTGAAGTATTTTAGATAATATTTTTGTAGTTCTTTGTAGTTCTTACCTTGATAGATAATATAATCTTCATTCAAATAGGTTACTCTGGAAAGCAACATAATAGAAATAATTCTTAAGTCTATATTAGTACATGCCACTAAGAATTGTATGAACTTTGACAAACTAAATACCTGTATTTAATAGAGAATAGCTAATTATTTCAGTAAAGACACTGAAGATGTAATAGCTTAAGGATTATAGTTGTTTATTTCCCTTTCTGTAAAAACTTCAAGATTTCCATGTCATCTTTCAGTTTGAAATTAGCATCTTTCATAAGTGGTACCAGCCAGTGGATAAAGAAAGAACACAAAACATGTATGACTGATATCTATTTTATGGACCTGTCAGCATCATGTATCATTTTCCTAAATATTAATAACTGGGATTGACATCATAGGCAAGCTAAAATTAAAAAAAGAATTCTGATCCAGATAGAAAGTGATGTATGTACCCAGACACACAGTATCACTATGAAAGAAAAGACAAATTTTATTGGTAGGTAATTAATATTCTTATGAAAATTCTCTACTCATCAATGATCTTATGGGTAAAATTAAGATAACTAAATATGCATTGCATAGGACTCAGGTCAGAAAATGTGATGTAAATTACATTAGCATTAATGTAATACTGCCCCCACCCCAAATATGACCTTTTTCTTCATAATTCACATTGAATTACAATAGAATTAGCTTTTAGTTAAGATACATGTTAGGCCATGCTCATAGAGTTTTAATGTGTGAAGCTGTCACAAAGGCATGCATTTTGCATAGAGAGACTGTTACCTGCACAGATGCTGAGTTATTCTTGATGAGGCTCAGAACCTTCACTTTAACAAGCCTTCCAGGTAATCTTTCTGTGGTGGTCTTGAGAAATGACAATAAGCAGATTTAGAATGCAATTTTAATTCCATTCTCTTTTTTATTCCAATATGTCTATTTTTAAGGCTAGGGTAATAAAATATTCACATTTGACTAAATTATATTGTCTCTAAATATTTAGTATTGTTCATTTTGCTTTGGAGTAATTTAAAAGAAAGGGGCTCCTTTTACTGCTTCTTTTACAATTAAATCAAAATATGAAAACCTAAATTTATAGTGTGAATTAATGACTGTAGATTTTTTTTAAAACCTAGTAAATGAATTCTAATGCCTGGTACACCTAATGTAAAATTTGCCAATTGAACTGTCCTCAGGAGTTCGAACACGTGTGTTTTGCTTGGGAGGTAAGTTCTGGAAGAATTCATCCTATTTTTGTCCAAAATTTCTAAACATGTGGCATCTGGCTAAAGCAATGTTCAAATGTAACTGAAATGAGGAAGATGTTATCACCTGTGTATCCTACTGAGTGTATGTGAATAGAATAAAATGCAACCTAGCTTAATTTGCTTTGGAGATTATAAAGTAAATAAAGGTGTATGAGCCTCAGATCCTTCTGTTTTTATTTCTAGCAGAATGAAGTTGTTTCAAATGTGCCTACTTTAATACTGCCCTATAAATCACAGCGTACCTGTCAAGTTACAATAGAAGTAAAATGGACTTCTCAAAACATCAACAAATTAATGAATGTTAATACTTTCTGGCTCAGAGACCCCTTTGAAAATTCAATACATTCATATACAACATTTTGTACACATTTCGAAAAAGGTTATTGTGCTGCACCTAGGTTTACGTTCCTTCACCTCATCTGCCCAGGTAGGTGCCCAAAAGAATGCTTGGTGTCTAAAATCCAGGGATGAACTGCCAATCTCAAAGCTTCTTTGACAGAGCTATTTCTTTTTTCTCCAATATCCTGAAATATTGAGTCATACTTCTTGGACAACTTTAAGAGAGTTTGTGATTGCATATTTAGTGATTACTTAAGGAGAATCTTCTTTGGCATCTTAACATAGTTAAGGTGATGTATCAATTATTATATTTTTAAAAATTAGATATAAAAATATACTATTTGATTGGTTTAGAATAAAATAATAATATCTTTTCTAATTCACCACATATGCAGCTTCCATCTCTGACATCCATTTTTGTGTGAATCACAAACAAATCCTCTTCCTCATTAATTTACAAAAATGTCTGTGCAAGTCCAAGCAATATTCAATCATAATTCATAGATATAAATAAAATTGTAAATTTTTAGGCAGTTAGAGTGTTCTGGATCTGAGGTATTATATTTGTTTGCCAGAACTACTAAAACAAAGTGCTACTGATTAGGTGGCTTACACAACAGAATTTGTTTTTTTGCAGTTCAGTTCTGGAGGCTGGAAACAGAAGCTCTAGGAGTTTATGTGGTTGATCTCTGATGGCGCCTCTCTCCTGCTGACAGAGAGGCATCTCCCTCCTGGGCTCTCACATAGTCTTTTCTCTGTGCACATGTTTTGTTACATCTCTCTGCGTGTCCACATTCTTATACGGACACCAGTCAAGGGGATTCCAACAGCCTCATTGTAACTTAATGATCTCTTTAAATGATTTATTTCCAAATACTGGCACATTCTGAGGTACTGGAATTCAACAAAAGATTTCAGCAGCACACAGTTCATCTTCAAGAATACTAACGTGTTGATACTGTCCTCAAAAATGGGTTGACTAACAAAATGTATTTGCTGTAGTGAATAAAGATAGACTTATTATCAACAGTTTTTTGAAAGTGATTCAGACATTTAAAAGATTGAAGATGCAGCAAATGAAACAAGAAACATTAAATACAAATTTAAATCTCATAATGCAGAAAAACTCTGTTTAATATATTAATAACAGACATTTTATACTGTTTAATCCACCTATCTGTAGAGTTGATGAAATTTGGTTTTATGCAAAAATTAAATAAGTTTAATATTGAATTTTATAAAATATTGCATTTTAATAAAAATTTAAACTGGATTGAACTAAAAAAATGAAGAAATGTTGAATAGCAAATAAATACCAACTCATCTGAGAAATATTATTTAGTAAAGCTCCTTCTGATCAAAAACTATTAAAAGTTGAGATAATTTTAATCCCAGAACTCTGAGAGGCTGAGGCGAGATGGTCACAAGCTCAAACCTAGCCTGGGCAATTTAGTGACTTAGAGAAACCCTGTCCCAAAATGAAAGAAGAGGCTGGGAACACAGCTCTGTGAAAAGGCTCCAAATGCAATTGCAAGCACCAGAAAATCAAGTAAACAAAGAAATACATAAAAACATGCATACGTACTACTTTATCTGAGAAATACTATTTCCTAAAAGTCCTTCAAATCAGTAAACCATTAAGAGCTGAATTAATTTTTATTTTCAAATTACAATACAGAACATTTATATTGATTGATTTTGTACTATGCAGAAATTAGTAAACTCTTAAGTTTCATATCCCCGTATTCCACTAGCTGTTTCATTATATAAACCAGTAATTTTACTTTGTTTAAATTTACAATTTTTATAATCCATGGAGAAAAGCTTTCTACCTTGAATAATAATGCTATGAAATGTTCGTCACCCATTTTTATAATGCTTTCTTCATCTTTTAATTTCCTATTTATTTATTTTGGTTTATCCTTTGAAAACAGACATTCTCTCAAGAACTCTTTTTTTTCCAAGCTAGTCTCTTAATTTTCTTCTCTGTGGATTCTTAATTATTTAAAATATTGACTCCTATCATATGGTTTATTTTATATTAGAAACTCAATATATAAATAAAGTACAAAATAAAATATGGACAATAGGGGGAAAAAAAGAGAAAAAGAATTATTGTAATCCAGAATGGATAATGTCTCAAAAAGTGTACCTTGATTTAGTATGATTGTCTTATGTGTTTTATATGTTTTTAGCCCCTTGCTCTGTACTTATGATAATTAACTTGATAAAGAGTTATAAAATAGATAAATGAATCTGATTTTTTTAAAGAGAAGTGGAGTGGAAGGAAAAAAATAACAATTTAAATTTAGTATGTACATGAACCAATTTCCCACATTGAATATTATCATTATGTATTGCAAACATGTACTAATAAAAATAAAAATTTAAAAATAAAAAGGCAACCAATAAAATAAGAGTAAATATTTGAAAATCATATATTTGATAAGGCATGTTTTCCAAGAACACACAAAACACAATTCAATAATTAAAATATAAATAACCCAATGGAAAAATTAACCAAAGATCTACTTAAGGACTTCTCCAAATAGGATATAAAAATAACTCAATAATTACATGAAAAGATGCTCAACACATGTTATGGAAATACAAATTAAAACCACAATGAGATGTCACTTCACACATATGAGGATGACTAGACGATTAAACCCTCATGTTTTATGATAGCTCTGTAAAATGTTACAACCACTTGGGAAATATTTAATAATTCTTCAAAATGTTAAATCTCAAGTTTCTGTGTCCCAGACATTCCACTCTTATGTATGTATTAAGAAGAAAAGAGAAGATACATCCATGTACAATCTTATTATATACAATCTTATTATTATATACTATCTTATTATTCATGATCACAAAAATGAGAAAAAAGCCAAATTTCCATAAACTAGCAAATAATAAAATATGATATCTTCCAATGGAATACTATTGACAATAAAAGAATATTGGTACATAGTATATAATGGTTGAACTTGAAAAAATTATACATTAAATGAAAGAGGTCAGTCTTTGAAGAACATACATTGTATGATACAATTTATAATATTTGTGAGAACCCCCCAAACCCCATCCACTAATCCATATAAAAAAGAAGCTTCAATTGGCCAGGGATTTATCTCAGTGGTTCTGGGGCCTGCCTTGCAAGCGCAAGGTCCCGAGTTCAATCCCCGGTACCAAAAACAAAACAAAACAAAACAAAAGAAGCTTCAATTAATATTCATTCCTTTCTTTCAATGCATTTCAGATTGGCCGAGTACCTGACCTGCTCTCCTTAGAAAGTTTCATGTGAGAAAGAAACCTTTCCATACTGTACTGGTCAGCTTTTTGCTGCTTGGTGAAAAAACCCCACAAAAACAAAACGACAAGAAAAACGAACTGATATTCACAACTTAAAGGAAGAAAAATTTATTTGCCTTGTGGGTTCTGAGGGTTCCGTCATTGGGTGGCTGTCTCCAAGCCAGAATCTCCAAGGGGGAAGGACATGGTAGAAGAATGCTGATCACCTCGTGTTGGCCAGAAAGCAGATCAAGGGAACAATGTCAATGAGATATGTACCTTCCATATTTGCATCCTCAGTGTTCATTTTAAAATGATTCTCTTTGCCTAACAGCACTGTTGAGTTATGAACTTTAGTGGACTATCCACTGATGAGTATAATGACTTCATGATCTAGCCACCTTCTAGGAGTCTCTTAATCCAGCCAAGTGGAAAATTAAGTTTAACCATCATATGTACTTTCTTGTGCTGTGTGTGTGTGTGCACGCGTGTGCTTGCACCTGCCCCCATGCAGCCATTAGTATGGAGATCTGAGCTAATTTTGGCCTGGAAATTTGATTACCTCTTAGTTGGAGAACCACAAAATACACCACGAATTCCAGAAGATAATACTATGAAGTATTTAACAAAGAGGCAAGTTTGTCAGAATGGTAGAAGAAACAGAATTGTGTAGGGGAAATAGATTCAGCTGTTGTTACTGGGAGAAAGTTAGGGGCAGATGGCAAAATGCTGCAGAAAAAGTGTTATGGTTACAAAGAATAGATTGTTCTCCAAGGAACTAAATGATTTAACACAAAGTGTGTATTTCTTGGCAAATGCTAATGTCCAAGAAGACAGAAAAGCCTGGTTTGTTCCTGCAGAGACCATGGTGAGTTCTATTAGTAGTCAACCAGATTTTCTTACTGTGTGTGTGGAAGGAGAATGAATAGAAAAATATGTGGATATTGAATATCAATACAGGCAAAATTTGTAGTTTGATCCCTTGATAACCAAATTGGAAAAACTCAAGGAAAAAGGTAGATAATGGGCCAGGGATTTAGGTTGGTGGCACAGCACCTGGCTGGCAAGCATGACATCCTGAGTTTGATCCCCAGTAACAACAACAACAACAAAAAAGTGGATAATTTTATCCAAAGAAACAATTGAATTTATAATCTCCAGCCCTGATCCAAAAGTCTAGGTCCTGGAGCTGAGAATGAGTTCAGTGGTAGAATATTTCTCCAAAATGAAAAAGGGCTTGGATTTCATATCCAGGACTGGAAAAGATACTGAAAATTCAGTGGGATTTGATCTATCCATCAGGATAGTTAAAGTATTACCCAAATTTTAAAATCGAGATTCAAAGGTACAATGAATTAGATATAATTAAAATATTCTGAATTATGTGCATAAAGCTATACTAAATTTTTTAAAATTGATTGTAATCATATAGTAAGTTCTATATTTTCATAGGGAATTAAAAATTTATTAATGATTCAAAACCATATAAATTTGTTTTAAGTACTATGTTATTCTCTACATTTTGAGATATCTCAACAGTAAAAATATGTATATTATACATTTAAATTATTCTACATTCTGTTTAAGACATGAAAACTTAAAGTTATAAAAACAATAAAATTAAAAATAATAAAATTTAAGTGTAAATTATGCTCTTCTGGTTCCCTTTATTTTTCATTACTTATAGTGTTTAAATTTTTTCTTATATTCCAAAAGTTTGGAAAAATAAGAAGACTGAAATATAATTAACTCTAACCTTGCAACTCAAAAACTGAGCAAAATCTGAAGTATAGTTAAAAGTACATAGTATCTACATGTAATGGTGCAATCAAAATTATGCAGGGAGATTAAAATAGCTTCCAAAAGTCCATTATGCTGAGTTTTAGTTTTCATATTTGTGAGTAGGTGTTTGGACTACTTTCAGTCTTTCCTTATTGGGAAAAGCCTATCTCATGGAACCACTTGGACATGAGACAGGTATATTTTGTCTATTGTTCTTGTCTTTGTAATCAGTGAGACATTACTAACATTTTAATAAGAAGGCTGTCTCTTGAACTTGTGCCCAATGAATAATTTCACATTTGCTGTCAACTACTTTTAGGTTTATAATGTCTTAGTTTCCTTATGAATTAAATAAGGAATATAACAATGGCTTGGCCAAAATGCCAAGAACAGTGCATGAAGAGCCACTGATCTTGTATGTCTTTGAAGTCTTTTACAATTCCATTATTCATAGGTATGTGAATACAGTACTTTATAGTTATTTAATTTTTAAAACCATGGTTGTTTCATTTTTAATCTATATTCCCTAATACCCTTTGCTCAGCAAAGCACAAACCAGAGTAAATGATCTATACTATTGAGACTTTTCTGTATCTCTTCCAGTATTTTGCTGTCAGTGACTAATATAAACTTACTAGTAGTCTAATTATTTACTATATCTACTCACTAGGATAAAATGATATTCCATCTAAAAATTCAAACTATTCCCTAGCTTATAGCTTTTCTAAAACAACAAGTTAGATTACACAATTTTGTAAAATTTCATGTTAGTTTACATTTGCTGTTGGTTTGTACTTCACTAGCTAATAGTCTTTTCAATTTGTTTTTTATTTTTGAGATTAATAAAGTATTATGAGATATCAACATATGATAGTGAACTCTAAATTAAAGGCTAAAAGTGATTTAGAACTTGAATCTTTCTTTCACAAACTTCTGACTTCATCAAAAATACTTTTGAGCTGAAAAGACTAAAATTGAATATTTTGGAAAGAGTGGACAAAATCAATTTAGTAGGGGTTTTTTTGTACTTATGTGAAAATGAAAAAAAAGTCAGTTTTCCACTGACAAAAATTCTCCCCAGTATTATTTGCACTCAAGAGCACCTAGAGTTATAAACTTGAAACTTGACAGGACTCAAGTCCTCATAGTGGAAGAAAAAAAATCAACATAAATTTGTAAAAAATACTTTTCAAGCATGTTGAAAGTTATTATGACTTATACATAAAAGTTTATGAAATGTATTACAGATTTTTGTTCATTTTCTCAAGTGAATAGCACTGCAGATTAGTAGACGAAATGCAGAATTAAAGTTAGAAATTCTCAATTCTAATTTTCATCCTTGCTGTCAACATCTCTTTGCTTTCTCAGTGACTATTCTATAAAAGAGGGGGAAAATAATAGTAATCAGCTTTGTATTTTGCACTGTTGTGAAATGTGATGATTTCCTAGAATTGATATGTATATGATCTTTACTGAGCTTCAATTAGATATTGTGTGTAAAGTGAAATTAAGATAATAAACGGGAATTACAGAAGAGCATCACTTTCAATCCTGATATGCTGCATGACCACCTAGTACCAAAATCTTCAGTCTGCTATCCCATAGAGTTGATTATAATGTTTCCTCAATCTGATCTATTTTATGTTCCTTTTCTGGAATAATTTACTTGAAAATTACTAGTATTAAAAGAAGGGCCAATATAGGAAAAGAGTTCGAGTTTGTCACTAAATTTACATTTCCTTGGCATCAAAAAGCAAAGTCAAGCACTTTTCCAAACACTTATCTAATGGCTCAATGCTAGAATTTAGCTTTTATGTCACTCTATGGAGTGGTCTGAGTTCACTTGTTTTTCAATTTAACAATTGGTATGGTTAATTTAGTATCAAAAAGTATAATACATAATTACTTTTCAATTTAACTATTATTATAGTTAATTTTATATCAGTAGTATAATTATTCTCAACCATTTCACTTATTCATTAGAAGTGTTTTAATTTTATAAACATGGGAGTAGTTCCATCATGTTGGCTATTAACACATTAAATTTTCAAATCAAATGACAACACACTGACATCACTGACTGGTCATTTCCATTTCTTATGTTATGGTAATAGGAAAATTCACTACATTGTAGTCTCAATACAGCCTTCTGAATTGCATTTTCAACATTATTCTCTTTGACCCATATGTTTGGCAAGTAAAACCAATTACAGGCCTTATTAAAGCTTGATACAATAGAAGCATTATTTTATTGGCATCTTATTTTGTGTCGTGCTACTTTAAATTTATGTTCATTCACTATGGGCCATATGATGTCCTATCATGAGGAAAAATGAAACAGGAAGAAAATTCATTGGATTCTACTAAGGAAAAACAAGAGTGCAATTTGCCACACAGCATGCCCTCTTATATGCACAAACAAGAACTTGTCATAACCATCTGTGGCTGTGTTTACAAGAACATGCACGCAGGCCAGAAATCAGAGGAAGTCTGTCTGAATTAATAAATGTGTGGAGGAAAGATCTGCATGAAAAACATCTTTACTGGATATGTACAAGTCTATTTTCAAATGCAAAGGAGCTTGGAATCAACAAAATTTCCAGTGGTCCAAGTTTATTTTTATTTCTGATTTTCAAAAATGTATTATGATGTCAAAAAAGATATGCAGAAAAGGTAACTAACAGGTGATAAATATTGTTTGCCCATATGTGTGTTTTCTGGTAATTTGATTTGTTAATGCTTTATTAATACTAATACAATAATGACTACATTAATTTGATGTTTATTGTATGAGATACATGAAGTTCATTCCTATATTTAATTATTTTAATCCTCAAAAGGATACGTGCAGGGCTGGGGATTTACCTCAGTTGTTCTACTGCCTGCCTTGCAAGTGCAAGGTCCCGAGTTTGATCCCCTTTACTAAAAAAAATAAGTGCATGTGCAATATCAGTTATCAGTTTTTAATTTCATTGAAAAAGGTACTTACTCAAAGTCACATGGATGACACACAGAAACAAAGCTGTCCTTGAGTCTACACAAGCTGTTTTATCCTACCTCCAGATAGTATAGCAATAAATCACAGGAGAATTAGGACCCCATATAAATGAGTTATGAAGGGCTAGCTGTACCCAGTTACTCAGACATGTATTGATTGACAGACATTGGATATATGTAGCTGAAAAGATGTTGATTATGCCAGAAGCATAACGTTCATCTCTTAAAAGAAAATAATCTTAAAATATACATGGTAAATCGAATATTATTGTACAGAACCACAGTTTATTGATATTTTACTTACTTTTCTAGCATGACAAAATTTTCACCATGACTTTTAAGAACCTAAAATGACTCCCAACTACATCTCCCACTCTTCTCCCTTTTTGCTGATTCTATTACAGTTTCACTATCCAGGGGTTCCCCTCACTGTATGCACTGTTTGACCAGATGTTGCAATGAACTGGAATGATCTTACCCACAAATACAAAGTTCACTCCTTCAACTCCTTCTGCACTTAGCTCAAATGTCTCTTTCTCTGTAAATACTTCCTTAGCCACTCATGGAAAAATGAAACTGTCCTCATGGTATTTCTCATTTACTTTCCATGGTGCATTTTAATTGTTGGCATTTGACATGATCTAACAAAATGCATGTATTTTTCCATGTATTCACTTTTAAATGTTTGACTCTACCACTGGAATATAATCTCCTTGAGGTAGGAAATTTTGTTTGTGCCCCTAAATGTGCTAATCAGATTTGTGTTACTGTAACGAATATCTGAAATAGACACCTTAAAAGAGGAAGGATTTATTTTGGCTCACTCTTTCAGAGGTTTCAGTCTGTGGTTAGTTGGTGCTGTTGCTTTTGGGCCAGTGGTAAGGCCTCATACCTTGTTAGTAAGTACATAGTAGAACAAACCTTCATATCTTATAGAAGCCAGAAGCAAAGAAAGAGAGCAAGCATTTGGTTTCCCTCAATCTCCTTTGAATTGAACCCCCAATGAGCATACTTTCTCCCATTAGGCCCCATCTCTTCCCAGTGGTGTCATTTCATTAGGTAAACACTACCAAAGACCTGTGTGTTAAAGCCCTATTCTCCAGCTTATGACACTATTGAGAGGTGGTGGAACCTTGAAGAGGTGGGACCCAATGTCCAGTCACTGGGGACATTCCCTCATAGGGGACTATAGGAAACCAATCTCTTGCTTTCTCTGTTGGCCTTCAGCTATCATGAGGTAAGTGGGTTCTTCTGCCAAACATTCGCACTATGTTGCTGCCTTGCCACAGATTCTAAAGTAATGAGACCAATCAACCATGGACTAAAACCGACAAAACCATGTGCCACAATTAATCTTTCTTTCAAGTTGATTTAACTCACATAATTGTTATAGTAAAGTTATCACACATAAATTAACACAGGTAACAGTGCATGACACATGTAGAATCTCAGATAGTTTTGAATGAACACACATGTAATAGATGCTTAAAAAATGGTTGCTGAATGAATAAATACACATATGTAAGTGGTGGATTCCATCTGGCCTCCTGATTTGGATAGATGTTTCCAATAAGTTTCTGCCTATACTTTTTCAATCACAATTTTCTGTCATTCACAAAGTCTCTCTCAATTGTATATCTATTCTTGATGGTGCAGCTACTTCCCCCAAGCCTGGTGCTCTTCCTTTTCGGTTAAAGAGCTCTCAAACCCAACTGTGAATGTCAGGTCTTTCTATAATTCAGTTATAAACTATCCTCTCACCATACCAAACATCTCTTCCATTATCCAAAATACATTCATTCTAGAGAATTATTTCATATACTCTCCATTATCACAGCTATCTTCATTCCTTCTATAAAATCACAGGTATTACCAAAATAACTAAATGATATCCTAAGGTACATTTCTTTCTGGTCAATTCTTTATACTTTTTTTCTGAGCCAGTTTTCTAGTTGAATGATAACTCATTTAGTTACCTTGGTAAAGCCTGGAATATACAAATTTATTTAATTAATATATTATATATAATTGTGCTTTGATCCACTGACCACAGAAATTATACTTTATAAATGTCTTCATCTACAAGCTTTTGCTAGAATATGTCCTAGAGCAACTACTGGCTTTATTTAAACATACCCTAAAAATAATGTTAAAGATTTTGATATAATCTTATAAGAGCAAAATGTTATTAATAAAAATATTTTCCTGCTGCCTGGGATTCATGCTTTTGTTAATTTCAATTCTTGTTATAATAAACTCTTTCACTTATCTGAAGTATTGAAAGTGCCTGTGTTTTAATAGGGATTTCCTTTAAGTACTTTGCATCAAAATTAATTCTGAAGCACTTTTACAACAAACAGAATAATAAGGAGCATGATACTTTATGCTTGCTTGATTAACACAAATGCAGAAAAACTTTACAAGATGCCCCCCAACATTGTTCAGCATTTTCACATGTTCTACCAATATGAATTCTTTTCAAAAAATAACTCATGGACTACTTGAATTTCTATTAATTACATAGGAAAATTGATATTTTTTATTGTTCTCGTCAACATAATAATGCCTCGGATTTGCAAATCCTAAAAACTTTTTAAGGATGTCAAAGTGACATTTAAATTGAAATAAATAAGTAAATAAAAACTTACATCAAAGCCCTTTAAAAATAATTGTGAACTGAGTGACTAGCACACTTCATTCAGAGCCCATCCCCAATCTAGGAAAAATATTTTTGTTAAACAATGTCATTATTTCCCAGGTAATAGCTCTTTAACAACAAAGTAGCTACAATAGTTTTTTTTAACAACTATAGACAAAACTGTCACTTAATCTTTGCTGTGAAAATTGGCCAGTTTCTCTTAATCTCTGGATGAGGTCCTAAAATCACTGATGAATCTGTGGGAATTATTGCCTATGAGGTATTTCCTGTTGTTCTGAGGTGGATCATTCTGCTAATGTTAACTTTTCTGCAGAAATTATTTAGAAAGGCTGTTTTCAGGCATCTCACCTTCTCTTTATAAATGTATACATTTTTGTTATCTACTGCTCTTTCTCATATACTCCAAAAAGTATTACCAATAGCCCCTATTTATTTGATCTCAGTTAATTTTGCAGTTTTTACAGAAGAAAGTTCATAGTATAAGATTTTAGGATAGGATAAACTTCAATTTAAGTTTTCGACTTTATAATTTAAACAAACGTCTTAACACTCAAAACTTGTCTCATCACACAAAGTTCATAATGAGCAATAAATGAATATAATGTATAACCACATGATGTATTGAAACTATTTGATAATTCTCTCTCATTTGTTACTGTATAAACTAGTTATGAACTTATGTATAAGTTCACACTCAATGGCACCTTGATAATGGTTCAAATACAGTTGACCATAAAATATTACTTATCAAAGAATATAACTCTTAGCTTTATAATTAAAATTGTTTGACATTGTCTAGGGATAATATTTATTTTCATCTTTCCGTGGTTAATGTAACCTCCAAAAAGTCTTCCTGCCTGACGTCAGTCAATTTGATTCAGAAACAGACTCTGAGAATTGAGATTTGTGTGCAGGTCAATTACTGAGGAATTTTTTTTTTTTTTTCTGGAACATTACCTATAATGCAGTGAGAGAAGCTGCACTGGCAGAGGGAGAAGGTAAACTACGATGCACTTGCAAGCACAATTTCCAGAGACCTTGGCTGATGTTATTAGTAATTTTGAAACAGGAATGTATCTTCCAAGCTGCTCTTCTCCAACAAAATTGGACCTGACCTCCGTAACGCAGAACGGACCAATCAGGATGCAGTATGCTCTTGGGGCTGGGGCGTGGGTAGTGGCCTTGGACATGGCAGCTCCCTTCAAGTCAGGACAATTCCTGGAGAAGGACCCTGTAGTGAGCAGTCAGCAGCCAACAGCACATGGAAATTGGAGGGTTATGTGCCGTGGCTGTGAGTAGATGATCTGAGTGTTGTGAGAGAGACTGAATGGTGGCGGACTGATAAATTTCACCGAACCGTATTTTTTATGATACATAAGTTTGCAAATTTTTGGGCGACCAAATAAGAATGGTAATAGACATAGGCATATGCTCTCAGCCATTAGGTACTGAGTAAATACAATTTCAAAAAATTAACACCAAAATTTGTAGAATTAAATAAAAGAAAACATACACCTATAAATTGAAAACTGAACTATATATAAACATATGCATATATGTGTGATCTATACCATCTATATCTCTCTGTCCACCTCTCATTTTCTCACAGGTATCTAATTGAGAGAAAAAAACGAAATTCAATGTTAGTATCTTTTCAGTATTCCTTAGAAGAGAGTGGGAGAGCTTTTTCATTCTTTGCATATAATGATTACTAGATCAGTGTGATAATCCTCCATTCTTCTTTTGCAAATTAATTATGTAAAAATCCAACAAGGTAAATATGTAAAAACTCAGTGGAGAGTTCTACACATGTGGTTTCTGTAAAGAAAACTTAATAAATTAAATTCTCCCAGATGAGACTATGAGAGTATTCTGCTTATTACACTGATAATTTCATGACATCTATAATTCACATACAATAATGAAATTCATTTGAAGTTATTTAATTTTAAATTTTTAATTTTGTTCACTTGAGTGCATATAAACTTATTGATTTTTCCCCGAGGTTATTATTTATATATTAACCATCACCATTATTAAATCTTCATATATAACATGAATTTTCAGAAAATAAACAGATGGGATTTTAAGTTTGGGTGTCTGTAGGTCAGTACTTAGATGATCAAATGGGTCATTGCTTATCTTGTCCTGCACACTGCTGAGCTAATGTAAGTATGCACTTCCTTTGATATCAGTGGGATCCCATCTCTTGGATTTTTTTTATGGAATGGAGAAAAATGAGTAATCAATTTGCTGTCAAGAATATCTTTGTAGAATATCTTCATAAGTCTTATTTTGATGGTCTTTCTTAAAACCAGTAATCAATTTTGCATAGTTGAAGAAGACACAATCTAAGAATAAGCAAATAAAATCTTCAATTTTGTTTAAAAAAATTAGTATTGTATTTTTGAGATGCTAAGAACTAGTTTTTCTTTCTAGTTTGAAGTTACTTTGTATTATTCCAGACACTAGTTTCAGTGTTTATATATAAATATATTTATATATTTAAACTGTGCTATAATGCAGACATAGTTATCCATTTTACGAGTACAGAATGTGAGAATCTGAAAGTTTAAGCACCTTATTCTCCACTAATGAGTAATAAATGGAAGATGATAACCTAAATGTGTTTGAGTACTCAAAGGCCATGCCTTGCCTACCCAGGTGGATCACAAGGGTAGACTGTTTTGGCAAGATGCAGATTATGAAGCTTATTCTCATGAATTAACAAGTATGGAAATATCCTTGATCTTGATTGCTACATTTTCTGAGCGCTTGTTCTGTAAGCCTGGGGAAAAAGAAAGTATTCATCCTTTTCAGTATTTCAGAATAGCAATTCCATACACTCCTCAGTTATTAATGTGCTTATTTTTGTCATCTACAAACATATAAAAATATACACACCTACAAAAAAAATAAATGTTTGTTATCAGGAGTCTTCTTAAAGGGGGCAGTATATTTTCATGAATATAAATAGGAGATTAGGATTTTTTAAATGTACTTGTTATTACAGTTACAATTGGTGTGAAATGGAAAAATTAACCTTTGAAAACTTCCGTTCCACATGTTTGAAATGGTGTTCATTGTAAAGGTTTTACAAGTAACTTCAATAATACTTATTACCTATCTTTTCATTAATCAATACATGCCACTTAATATCAAGATTATATATTGAAAGTTATAATTTGAAGTTTGAAGTAGCTTCATCTCACTTTCTCTTAACCTGTATAATGAAAATTAATTTCAATTTATAAAAGGAGAAAAATAAGTTACGGAGTTGTGAGAAAAATAATTCTCTCATTTTACATTTATATATATATATATATATATATATATATACACAATAATTTTTACAGTTGTAATGGAGAAATATATTTTGGAAACACATTTAAATAATTATTTTCTCAAATTGCAAAATTAAATTTATAAAATTCCAGAGACAGCCTGATGAGAAAAACACAAGTAATTATTTAAAATACAATATTAAATTAAGCAAATGTGTAGACTGTAGTGTGAATTAGATTAAAAAAAAATTAGTTTCAACTTGCCAATCTAAAAAGGATTTTCTCTAAAAATTTCACTAGAAGATATATATTTTTCTTTATATCTTAGTAGAATTTTTGCAAAGTTTTATGTGTTGAGAAAAGCACATTTTTCCCCAAAAGTTTAACAGTATATTGAATTATTCTCATCAAAACTCCTAGAGTGGCATTGAAAACAGTGATATTCAGAGGGCACTTTATAATCAGTTTCATTAGTTCTTTTTACTCTTTACTTTCATGCATAATATGTGCAATACATAAACTGAGGATTTATTGAGTAGCTGCTACCCTCCAGGAGCAATAAAAACTGTGTTTACAAATAAAGTAGTAGGAGAAAAGAACAAAGACCTCTGTTGATACTACCAGAGTAATGGCTTAGGAAACAAGAGTCATTCCTAAAATGTGTACAAATGAAAGAGTTGAACTCGGTCTTAAGCATAGATGTTTTCAGATAGAAATACAATTAAGTTCTCAACTTATGAACCCATTCCATTCTGGGAGAAGGTTTGTTAAGTCAGATTCATTAATAAGTCCCACAAAATGAGTTTTACACACATTTGACACAAATATACAATGTAAAACATAAAAAACACACACAAAAATACTGTAAATACACTATTTTTACTTTTACAGTTACCTTCATATTGTAAGGTAGACACGAGCCATTTCTGTTTCTTGTTCAGATCTACAAATATTCATAATGCAAGGCCCATTAGTATCTGTAAAATTTGGCCACTTAAATGTTTGTATGTAGTTGAACTCAGTTTTAACCAAAGAGAGACACAATTGAAAATAGAATCAAAGCAAAACCACGATTTAGGTAATAGACATCATATTTATAGAATGTCAACACTTTGGGAATAGATAGCTCTAAGGTAGAGAGAGATTTCTCTGTGAACTAGATCTTCATTGACATAGGTACTAGCAAAAAAATAAGATAACACAATTTGTATTAGTCATGTTTTCTGTTGCTGGGTCAAGATACCTGAAATACTCAGCTTAAGGGAGAAAATGGCTTATTTGGTTTAATTTCAGAGTTTCTGAACATGACAGGTTTGTTCCATTACTATGGGTCTGAGGTGATACAGGAGCAAAGCTGCTCACTTCATGGTGGCCAGGAAGTGGAGAACAAGAGAAGAATGGTGGAGAGGAAGAAAAGTAGGACCAGATATTGTACCAGTATTGGTTAGCTTTCTCATTACTGAGACACAATACCCAGCACCAATAATTCAAAGGAAGAGAAACTTAACTTGCTCACATTTGCTTTAGTCCATGGATGCAAAGCCAATAAAGTTGAATGAAACTCTACACAAACATGCAAGTACACAAGGTCATACTTGTATGACCCATCCAGATGCACTCAGAATGATGTTTTAGTAATTTCTCATGACAATGTAGTTGACAATGAAGGTTAACCTTCACACAATACATTCATGTAATTCTATATTCTAAAAAATTTACAAAACTAATATGCTTTTGAATATAGCAAGTGAAGACCATTGCCTCTCTCTACCCTGACTTCACTGTATGCAGGGTGGCACTGGAGGAACCATTCCCATTTTTATTGTTCAACTTGTGGGAAGTGAAAGGAGAATACGTACTGTTTGATGAGACAGATTTATGTGATTTGAGATCATTTCTGCATATTGTTTAATTTTTTCTAGTTATCTTATTGTAGGAATGGCTCTCAAAAATCCCTATAGCCCAATATACACACTCATCTTGAAGTGTGCTGTGATTGTGTGATATAGATGTGAAGTTTATTCTTTTTTTCTGGATTCTATGATGGATGTTTCTTTTATTTGTGAGATCTTCAGAGAGATTTTTAATTTCTGTTCCTCATTTTTTCATTCTAAAAAATACTCACTTTCATATTTTAAATCTTATATTACTTATTTTTAAAATTGCCCCCCCCACTGATGAAATTTCAGGCACTATAATATATGGATCTTTCCCTAATAGGTTTCATGTAAGATGAGATATAAAGAAACATGAGCATGAAGTTAGAATGATGAAACATGGGCATGAAGTTAGAATGATGGGTAGAAAAAAATCCTTATGAAAGAGCTTGTGACACTGTATGTTGTTTGGATAACTCATGAGCCAAATTATACTCATGATCTGTTTTTGTACAGCAACCAAGTTAAGAATTATTTGATAGTTTAAACATTTAATATTCAATTGATCATGTGACAATAATTTTGAATCTGAAATTTTAGTTTGCTAAATTTTAAAAGTATATAAATCTGTATGCTGAATTATTGTGTTAAAATATGTAATTATTGTTTTTATTACTGTTCTTATATATTAAATTTCATGAATAGCAATTTATAAAAATTTATTTTATCTCATATTATATGAGTACCTATAATGAGATACTACCACACAATAGTTGTGCAGTTTAAAACAGATAATTACTTGGTGAACATAGAATTTTGCTTCAGGAAAGAAACAGTAAATTTAGGAATTCATAGTATAATTCTAATCTCATATTACTGTGATTTGTATCATATTCCATTCTGTATGTAAAATTCTATGTATTCATTTCTACCCATTAAAATCTGATTTTTCTTCAAGCCTAGATAGATTCTCAGCTGTATCATCTCTCTCTATAAATCTAATTTTTGTTCATAGAGGAACTTTTTTTAACTTGTTGCTTTAAATTTCATGTGTTTCTGAATTTCTCATTGGATCATGCTTTATATTTAATATTTTATTTGCTTTTATAAGTACTGCTTTTCTTGAAGGAGGAAGTCACATTTTGCTTTATTTGTAACAAGTTCATAGATATTTTCATATAATTTTAAAGGCCATGAGAAAGATTGGTATGCCATTCAATTACTAACATAATAAGATCCAGAAAAAAAGGTTACTTATGCGATTATAAAGTAAGTATTGCTGAAGAAAGCCTAAGTAGTTTTATTCTATTGTCTCTATGACTATAATGGGCCTAATGCACATTTTTAACCAAATTAAATGTCCTACATGCTAAAGGCACTTAGATCTCCTTACCATGTCATGAATGAGAAGATCTACTAATTACAAATTCTTATTCAATTTAGTTATCTGGCAAATTGTGCATAAACAGCAACCCATTTTTAAATTAATTTTTTATTGGAACATAAAATTTCACTTATTTGGGGGTATTATATGATATTTTGATTCACATATACCTTATGTCATGTTCGGATCAGGATGTGTGTATCTTCTCAAGCATTTATCTTTTCTGTGTATTGAAAATGTTCTTCTAGCTTTTTCAAATGTACACTATATTATTATCTATAGTCATTCAGTTGTTCAATAAAACACTGGAACTCATTTCTCTTATCTTACTATGACTTACTACTTGTTGATCAACTCAACCTCATTCACCCACACCCTGCCTTGTGGTTTTTAGAGGCATGGTGGGACACTCCTGTAATCCCAGCATTCAGGAGCATGAGGATTATCATGAGTTCAAGGCAAACCTGGGCTACACAATGAGTTCAAGGCCAGCCTGAATTATATAGTGAGAACCTGTCTCAAAAAAGCAAACAAATAAAAAACAAAAACAATCCCCCCACCACTATTCTACTCTCAAATTCTTTGAGATCAACGTTTCTGTATTTCACATATTAGGGAGATAACTGAGAATGTCTTTCTGTGCTTTCTTATTTCATATGTCACAATAATCTCTAGTTCTCTAAATTCAAATTGTTACTGCTTCAAATGACAGAATTTCATTCCCTTTTATGACAAAAATATTCCACTGTGTAAATGTGCCACAATTTCTTTATTCGTTTATTTTTTGATGGACACTTAAGTTGCTTCCATTTCTTGGTTAGTGAATAATTCTACAATAAACATGGGCATGAAGATGTCTCTTCCACATGTGGATTACAAAATTTCCTTTCCTTCAAATACATATTCACAAGTGGAATTGATGATATATATAGTAATTTTATACATAAATTTTTTGAGAACTTCCATACTTTTTCCTATAATGCCTGGGCTAATTTACATTATCAAGACAATGTGTACTCCCTTTTCTTCATATCCTCACCAGCATTTGTTTTTTTTTGATATAATCATTCTAATTGGATAGGGAATATCTTCTTGTGATTTTGATTTCCTTTCTCTGATGATTAATGATTTGAGCATTTCTTCATATATAACAATTGGCCATTCTATGTCTTTTTTGAGAAACATTTACTTAGGGCTTTTGCCCATTTTTAAATTGGATCAGTGGTGAGTTTTGCTACTGAGATTTTGGATATCTGAATACATTATGGATACTAAGCCCCTGTCACATCTATAATTTCAAATATTTTCTCTCGTTGTCCATGTTGTCTTCTTACTTTGTTGATTTCTTCCTTTGGTGTTCAGAAGCATTTTGCTTTGATACTATCCAGTCTGTTTTTGCTTTCGTTTCAAGTGCTTTTGGTTTCTTATTCAAAGAATTCTTGCCCATTCAAATGTCTTAAAGCCTTTCATCTATCTTTCTTTTTCTATAAGTTAAAAATTTCTGTTAAAAAATTAGGGTCTTATTCCATTTTAATTTGACTTTTGTATATGTTGCAAGGTAGGGATCTAGTCCTCATTTTTTCCCTGTGCATATACACTCCTCCTAACACTATTTTTGAGGAGACTGTCCTTTTTTCAACGTTTGCCCTAAGCACATGAATCATGAAGAAATAGAAAACATGAATGGAAAAATAATGTGTAGTAAAAAGATTAAATCAGTAATAAGATATCTCTCAAGGAAAAACCCAGGATCAGATGGCTTCCCTACTATGTGCCAACAAAAATTTATAGAAAAAATAATAAATTCTGCTCAAATTATTTCAAACATTTAAAGAGAATGGAGAATTATTTGAACTTACTCTATGAGGTTAATATATCAATGTACTAGCAAACCAAGTGCAAAAGCACATAGAAAATATTCAACATGGTCAAGTATGATTCATTCTATGGATGCAAATATGCTTCAATTTAAAACAATCAAGCCAATATGGCCTGACACACCATATCAACAGAATGAAAGCCCAAAACCATAAAATCATCCAACAGATTCAGAAATAGTATTCAAGAAAATTCAATATCCCTTCATGATAAAAACTCAACCAACTAAATATAGAATGTACTTCATAATAAAGTTCATTTATAAATTGAAGCTCAAAACTAATATTGTATTGAATAGGGAAAAGTTGAAAGCATTCTATGACATAAAAACAGACAAAAATGTCCACTTTACCACTGTTTTTTGACACAGTACTAGAGATCCTAGCAAAATAATCAAGCAGGAGAAGAAAATGAAATGTATCCAAATTCTGAAAGGCAGAGTCAAATTTTTACAGTGCAGATTACATGATCCTGTGTGGGTAGAAAACCACAAAGACTCCACCAAAACACTATTAGAATTAATGAAGTCAGCAAAATTTGTATTTCTATAAATTCATACACAGTGCTTAATAAAGGGACCATGTTCTGTTGGTAGAGAAACACGAACCTTTGGAGTGTGTAGTGAGATTGGTTGGGTGGAGTTGTATCACTGGAATGCCCATGAAGTACAAGACAGTGTAAATAAGGATTACAAGGTTCATGGCGGTGGTAAAACAATCAAAGAGGACAGGAACGTTAATAGCTAGAAATGCTGAAGACAGGAGCAGTGAATCTTATGTTACTCCAACACTGCCTAACCACGTAACTCCATCCACAAATATTACCTGCTTATTAAATGTCTAGACTTCTTTTGAAGGTTTTACTCCTTAATGCCAGCAGCATCTTTCCATTCAATACGTTCTTATGATGATAGCCCACGAGTATTACATAATCTGGCACATTTGGGTAGAGGAAATCCTATGCAGATGTTGAGATTGTTTCTAATACACATATGATTTTCTTTCTTAATAACCTTGAACTTAGAAGACTATATTATAAAACTGATTATTAGTTTTGTAGACTATTCTTGAGTAGGTAAATTGGGATTATAAAATGTGTTATCATTTTAATAGTGTTTCAAACCACTGAAATCAGAGAATATCATCTAACATTTCTATTAGTGTACACGAACCCAAACCCGTATTTCTCCCAATGATTAGGAGTAAATTTTTTCATATATTCTGTTTTGTGGATAACTATTTTGGGCTAGGCAAATTTTCAACTCTTTAAAGCTTCACTTAACACAACTATATCATAATAAATTAACTAAGCAACTTACAGAGGTTTTTTTTTAGTGGTAGTGTTTCAAAACAGAGCCTGGTGCATGCTAAGCCAGTGCTCTACCATTGAGCTACATCCCCAGCTGTTTTAAAAACAGAAAAGATAATTGTAGCAATTAATTCACATTCGGTATCACTCTTTTAATGAGGATGCCTCATTGTCTAATCAACACCATTTTATGACTATTTTTATTGACAGATACATTTTGGACTGAGGCCTGAAGTGAAGCCTTCTTGAAAAAGTTATGGTGTGATTACTTGGACCTTGCTTGTAAGATGCAAATGTGAGATTTATAATCTTTTTTTTTTTTTTTTTTGGTACCGGGGATCGAACTCGGGTCCTTGCGCTTGCACAGCAGGCAACGAAACCACTGAGCTAAATCCCCGGCCGAGATTTATAATCTTAATGAATAAGCGATGAAATATTTATTACAAATATAATCTATGACATTTTGTTTTCATTTGGCTTCTGATAGACCTTATTTTAAACCTTGCTAGCTAATGCAACATTCATATGACTCTCAAGTTACTCCTTAGAAAATTCCAACATAAAATTAAGATTCTGAGTTTATAGAAATATGAACTATATAGTGGGGCAGAGATTAACAAAAAGTAGGCTATTATAATGCAATAATTTGCTTTTGTTTTCAAGGAAATTATATCATTGTAAAACAGTAGTGCCAAGTATTTAATTTTGATTTTTCATTATGCTTTAAGAGAAATGTACTCACATGAAGATATAGCCTGTTATCCATTTATTATTTTCCTTGTCTTCCTAACTCATAAAACAATTGATCAATATGTGTTAGAGACTCAAAAAACATGTGTTAATTAGATTGAAAATCAAAAGAACTGTTTTAATTGAGCATACTAGTTACTAGAAAATTAAGATAATATTTTATTCTATGATAATTAAATGAAATTATTTTGGGGGGGTTGTTTACTTTCATAAAAATGCTGCAATTATTTGAAGATAAAGATTAGTAAGACAAAGATTAGAAGAATTTTGCTTGCTATTGAATGAATTAACCAGGTGGTACTCTGCCCCACAAAACACTTTTTGATAATGATTAGCATGTGGTAGATAACAAATGTAAATCTATAAGGTGTTATAAAAATATCTAATATAGAAGGTATATAAATTACCCTGTGGGAAATCAATGAAGTACTAGCATATTGCATTTCATTTACAGTAAAACATTTAAACTCTGATTGAGAATAAACATTTTTTTTCAGACAAAGGAACCTAAGACAAAGAGCATTCTTTTGAACAGTTAAGGAAAAACATGAGCAATTTTGAAATTTAATAATTAGTTTTAGAAGAAGGTAAAGCAAAGAATACAATTATTAAAAATGGTTATTCTTAATAAAAGCTTTCAATAACATACAATTTTCTATTTTCTATTTCACCATTAAATTTAACTTTAGAATTATGTAATAGCTAATGAAACTATCTTGAGTTTTCAATGGGAAATACATTTGTTCGTGTCACTAAATTTCAAATCAAACTCATCAGGATAATTTCACTTATAGGTGAGTAATTATCTAAATTTCATACGTTTGGGAGATATTGTACAAAATTGAACTGGTAATACAAAAAGAAATGAACTATAATATTATAGCTTTGTGACTTTTAATCCAATATCCTTTTTAAGTTCTATCTAGAAAGTACCTTGCCAACACTTGCATGATTGGTGAGATACGGGAAACAAATCCTTCATTGGCTGTTAGAAAAGCCTTGATCCTGTTTAAGACTATAAAAAGAAGGTATTTCAGATTTACAGATTAAGCTCACATTTTGTCGAACTCATTTCTTCCTCAAAACTTCAATTTTACATGATTTAGTATAGAATCTAAAATTGAGGGGGTTTTTTTGGAAACATGTTGAATGCCAAATTGAATATGAAAAAAATATTCCTTACCTGTGTCCACAATTCAACTACTACTAATTAATTTTTAAAATTCAGAGGTAAAAGTAAAGAGACAGTAAAAAGTTTGTAGTTGCCATGAATTATATAGAAGTGTAGGAATGGGTGAACAGGCCAAGCCTGGGAGATTTTCACAGCAGTGAAAATACTTCCTATGATATTGTATTGATACATACATATCATAATACACTTGTTCAAACCCATGAAAAGAAAAAAACAAAAATTAAATTTAATGTTAATATAGACAGGATGTGATTATGAGATATTACTGTAAGGTCCTCAATTCCAAGATATGTATCACTATAGTGGAATGTTAATAATGGAAGCTATACATTGGTGGGGGTAAGGAGGACATAGAAGTCTCTATATCTTCCTTCCTTTAAATTGTGCTGTGAACCTAAGGCTGCTCTTTAGAAGTCTTTGAAATACTGAAACAAAATTATATGATGCAATATGTAAATATTTTAGCAAAATTCTAGGTACGCTATTTAAAAAATTGTAGTTATTGTAATGTCATGTAAAATTAAGTTTATTGAAAGAAAAACTATGAAAGGTAAAAATGATACAAATTTCCCTCCATGTAATCAACCACCTTTGACTTGTGAGATGATCTATCTTTTAAGATTTTCAAATAGTCATAACTGTGTTAAAAGATCATTGTCATCTCTGTTTTCTGTTTTTAGAAAACTTGTGATGGAAATAAACTACAATCATGGAAAAAAAAAGTCATTTTACAAATGAAGCAGATTAGGATTTTTCCCAATTTCACAACTGATTTTTTATAACCAAATCTACTTTCCAACATATATTGAAACATGAGGAATAAAGATTTGCTACAAATTCTACACTGACATATGAATGAATGATTAAAGCAAGGAGGATTTGCAGTTAAATGTGATACTATAAAATTATCAAAATAAGGAAACATATTGCACTATATATTCTATTTTTAGTTTTATTACATAGACTAATAAAGTAAATTCTGTTAATTCTGATTATTTATACTAACAAGTTATATAAAACATAAGATGAAAGATTTTAATCTACTAATAATAATAGAAAGAAAAAAAATAAGACATAGCATTCAATGTGAAGTCTGAATCCTTGATAGTAATATAAATCTAGGGAGAAAAAGAAGAAATTCTGTTTTGTTTTGTTTTTGGTTTTTTTACTATCTAGTCAGGCTGTCTGTATGTTGAAAACCAATAAAACATAGATAGTACACCTAGGGGGCTAAATCTTTTAGGAATGTCTAGTGCCTAAAGATGGTAGTTATGCTTTAAATTAGACTGTTTTTATCACCATATGGCTGATGAAACTCAATTAATAGCTATGACATACCATGGGGTATGGGTCTCAAAGGCACTATATGAATGAGAGTTATTATATTTATTTCAAAATGTTTAAAGGACAGCGAAAAATTTAGAAAAACTGTGTGTACTTTGAAAATAGAGCAAAAAGCTTGGCAGAATGTTGAAATTCTTCAAAGAAAAACTTCTAACACTAGAGTAAAGGGACTTGTATAATTGATGTTCTACAGGGCATGGATAGCAAATATTATTTTCCTTGAAATTTTCATTCTAATAGGCAAAATTCATTGATTAATGACTTTGTCATAAGTCAGTTTATTTTTACAAACACAAGAAGCTTATCATCAAAAATGAATTAATGGAATAAATCAGTTCTTTCTAAGGAAAGGTTCCCTTATATTCAAATAATTTCTATTTTCTTTTTTTCCATATTTAACTATAATAGGTAATAGCTATTTTTTTCTTTAAATTGAATGAGTTTAAGCATATTGCCTACTATCATTACATCATTATGACTTAGGCATTTAGCCAAACACTGTTCACATTAACTACAGACAAAAGTTAATATGAATTATTCAAAGACTGGGTTGACTTTATTAGGAAATAAAGTATCTATTTGGAATATATTTCAAAGAATTAGGAGCTCTGATATTATTGCTCTATAATGAATTATATGCAATTTATTTTTTCATGCAAGTACAATTTAAGGTAATACATAATTTAAAATTACATACTTAAAATAAGAAAGGAAAAGGAAAAGAAGGAAATATGAAATATACAAAAGTAATAAAAAATGAACATTCTAACATTTTTATTAATCATTTAAAGATTAATTAAAATATACTTCCCATATTTGTTTTATTGTAAAAATTTCACAACTTTAAAATATTGTCAATAGATGCAAATAAGTGGGGTAATATATTTGAAAAAGGTGTTGCAAGGAAGAGCCTAAAATTATCATATTTTCTTATATTACAAAAGAGTATATATTGGAATTTTTCTTTCAATGTACTATAATGTCCTTGCCTATGATATTTTAAGGTATTCTTATGGTCTGACGAAATATTTTCTACATTAATGTATATCCCTTCAAATTATGTTTCTAAACAATTTTAAGCAAGAATTATTCTTATCACAGTAGATTTGTAGTATAGTTTCAAGTTGGGGATTGTGATACCCCTGCCATATCATTGTTGTATAGAATTGCTTTTGCTATTCTAGGTCTTTTCTGGGTCCAAATGAATGTTTGGATTATTTTCTCTAGTTCTGTGAAGTATACTGTTGGAATTTCAATTGGCATTGTGTTAAATCTATATAGTAGTTTTGGAAATATGGCCATTTTCACTATATTGGTTCTTCCTACTCAGGAACAGGGGATGTCTTTCCATTTTCTTATATCCTCCTCCAACTCCTTTTTCAGAATGCTACAATTTTCAGTGTGGAGGTCTTTTCTTCCTTTGTTAAATTGATTCCTAGATACTTCATTTTTTTTGGATGCTATTGTAAAAGGAATTGTTTCCCAAATTTCTCTCTCAATGAGTCTGCTCTTTTGGTATAAGAAGGCTATTGTTTTTTGAGTGTTGACCTTAAATCCAGCTACTAGACCGAATCTGTTAATTAAGTCTAGAAGTCTTTTGGCCAAGCTTTTTGGGTCTTCTATGTAAAATATCATATCATCAGCAAATAATGACAATCTAAATTCTTCCTTTCCTATCTTTATTCCTTTTATTTCTTTCTCTTTTCTAATTGCTGTGGCTAATGTTTACAGAACTATATTGAACAGGAGTAGTGATAGTGAGATCCTTGTGTTGTTCCTGATTTTAGCATGAAAGTTTTCAGTTTTTGACCATTTAGTATGATATTGGCTGTTGTTTTTTCATAGATAGCCTTAATTAAGTTGATATAAAGACCATCTATTCCAATTTTCTGTAGGATTTTTATCATGAATCGGTGTTGGATTTTCTCGAATGCCTTTTCTGCATCTATTGAGATGATAATATGGCTTTTGTCCTTGACTCTGTTAATATACTGTATTGCATTTATTGATTTGCTGATGTTGAACCATCCTTGCATCCCTGGGATAAATCTGACTTGGTCAGGGTGTATGAGCTTCTTGATGACCCTCTGTATTCTGTTTGCCAGTATCTAGTTGAGGATTTTTGCATCTATGTTCATTAGGGAGATTGGCCTGTAGTTCCCTTTTTGGGTTGAGTCTTTCCCTGGTTTTGGAATCAAAGTAACACTTGCTTCCAGGAATGAATTTGGAAACCTTGCTTCCCTTTCAATTTCCTTGATGAGTTTAAAGAGTAATGGCGATAGTTCTTTAAATGTCTTGTAGAATTCAGCAGTGAAGCCATCTGGACCTGGGCTTTTTTTTTGGTTGATAAATTTTTTATTACATTTTCAATTTCACTCATTGTAATTGGGATGTTTAGAATTTTTATATCTTCTTCATTTAACTTTGGCAATTCGTATGTATCTAGGAATCTGTCCTAGCAAAGAAACAGACCTGAGGATCAGTGGAATAGATTAGAAGATGCAGAAACAACATCAGACACACTCAGCCACCTCATCTTTGACAAAGGAGCCAACCATCCTCATTGGAGGAAAGATAGCTTATTTAATAAATGGTGTTGGAAAAACTGGATTTCAATCTGCCAAAGATTAAAACTAGATCCATACCTCTCATCATGCACTAAACTAAGACTGAAGTGGATTAAAGATCTAAATATTAAAACAGAAACACTAAACTTTCTGGAAGATAAGTTAGGTAAAACTCTTGAAGACATTGGGATAGGAAAAGACTTTATTAACAAAACCTCAGAAGCACAGGAACTAGCAGAAACAATCAACAAGTGGGATCCCATCTTATTAAAAAGCTTCTGCTCTGCAAGAGAAACAATGAACAGAGCTAAAAGACAACCTACAATGTGGGAAAAGTTTTTTAGCAACTGTACCTCAGATAAAGGACTACTATCTAGAATATATAAAGAACTGGAAAAAATTAGACTCCCCAAATTCAAAGACCCAATTCAAACATGGGCATCTGAAATGAACACACTTCTCAGAAAAAGAAGTAAAAGCAGCAAACAAATATATGAAAAAATGTTCAACATCACTGGTCATTTGAGAGATGCAAATGAAAACAACCCTGAGATTACACCT
>NW_004624750.1:24235813-24258790 GCF_000247695.1 Heterocephalus glaber | reverse complement strand
ACAAAATAAAATAGAAATTCAATCTGTTTTAAAATTATTCATAATTTATGATCTAGAAGTCTATTTTTTGGTACAGTAAGACCCTGATTTATGGACAATTTCTCTTCTAGCAGACGTTCTTAAGTCAGATTCGTTCATAAGTCTGACAAAGTGAGTCTTACACACCTTTGACACAAATATACAACGTAAAGCATAAACACACACACACACTCACAGAACTACTGTAAATAAATTACTTTTACTTTTACATTTACCTTACCGTGGTGCGGTGCTACAATACAGTACAACTAGGATGTAGGGGATGGCAAGGAGTGAAGTGGCAAGAAGAGACTTACTAACTGGAGGAGGGAGGGTAGGTGGGAGATGGTGGAGCAACCTCTACCATCTTTTCGCCTCTGTCCAAACTCTCAGATATAGAATTTTCACTTTTATTCTCATAGTTATTGCTTTATGCTTCCTAACAGTACCCTCCCCATCACTAATGCTTTTCCTTTTGCTTCTGGAGATCCTGGGCTCTGACTGAGAACTGTGCTTCTACCCACTATCGCACTTTACAGTAAGCACACAGCACCACAACTATGAAAATGCCTGGCAGACATATGCTCTACTTCTGCGATTTGTTCACATCTATGAATGTTTGTAATGCAAGATCTATTCATATGTGGGAAAATTTGCAGCTCAAATTTTTGTAAATCAGGGACTTGCTATGTATCACCGAGAAAGGTATCAATATTTCCCTTGAGAAAATGTTCATTTTGTTAAATTACTATAAGTAATTGGTTGCTATGGTTTGAATATTCATCCCTTTCAAAATTCATCTAGAAATTTAATTACTGTTCTAATAGAACTATGAAGAAGTAAGAAATTTAAGAGGTGATTAGGCCATGAAACATGGCCATCCTCAAGAATGGATTATACTGTTATTTTTGAGGCAAGTCCTTTATAATAGGCTAAGTTCAGCTCCCTTTTCTGTCTTCCTCTCACATTCCACTGTGTAATGAAGTAACAAGAAGATTCTCACCAGAGGCCAAACACATTCCAGACTGCAGAACTGTGAGTCAATAAATACCTGCTCATTATAAATCATCTGGTGTCAGTACTTCTGCTACAAGAGCAAAAGATACATTGTACAAAAACACAGACTATAGCGGATACTCACTCAGTGGAATATTATACAGCAATAAAAATTATTGAAATGCAGCAACACACATCTACAAATAAAATTAAGCTAGTCTATCCAGACACAAAAGAATATAATGTGTGATTTTGTGTATAAATTTGATTAACTGACTTATTGATTATTTGCTGTGTTAACAGTCAAACCCAGGGCATCACACATGCTAGCTTGACCACTGAGTTGTATCCCTCAAACCCCATTTACTGTGACTTTATGAAGTACTTAACTCTGAAATTTTTTTTATAATAGAATAATTTTTACCTTTGAGGAGGAGGAGACAAAGATTCTAAGATTCCGGTAACATTATGTTTCTTGACCTATTAGTACTTTCTTTGATAACTCATGAGCATTATATTTCTCATAATATAAACCTCCCTCAATCCCATACCATCCTCTTTCTACATATCAGCATCTATTTATAGGGATTAAAAACCCATCTTTTCTTTCTCTTTTCTCACCTCTATCTCTTTCCTCTACCAGTATCTATTTCTACTTCTCTCAGAACACTTATTTCTCAAACATCTCCATAGATGTGACAATGAGTCTTTGTGGAATCCCTCAGGTGTTTTACAACTCATTTGCCTGTTTTTTACGTACATCAAATATTTTATCATGTACTATATTTTAGTATATGATACTTCACATTAGTTTTCTCATTTAGTTCTAGGTTCTAGGTTCTAGATTCTTATATAACTCTGCTCTTTCCACTATCTACATAAGCAAGATAATCTTTATTTCAGTCTAGTGTTATTGATAAATTTAGATTTAGGTGTTCCTGATAAATTATAAAACTCCATCATTAGGGGAATTTCAGAATTCATAACTTACCTGTCTTGCTTGATTAACTATCGTCTGACAGATCAGCTACTTTTGGAGAGGTTTACAAGTGCTCTAGTCACTAAATGAGAAATGATATTAGGTAAACGGCATAAACATTCTTGGGGAAGAAGGTTAGCATGTACTTGGTGGCAAGTGAGATATCTAAATAGCACTGTGGTGAGCAACCGGAGTGAAAATTATGAACAATATTGTTAGAGTTTGGAAGTAATAAATAATAATTATCTTCTTTGACTCAGTTAGAATCAATTAGACACAAACATAGGAGTCAGACTTTTAAAACTCAATTTTGTCCCTGAGTCTTAGATTCTTCAACTTACTTATCTGGTATTAAAGTACAAGGAAAGATAATTTCTAATGTGTTTGCCATCTCTCTGCATGTGCCTTTCATTTGACTGTCCATGACCCAGGAGAAATTGCCCCAGAGAGTTTGCTGATACACATTTGCTGATGTGTATGGACAAAAGCAGAATGTTCTTATAAAGTTCTAGTATATCAGCTCTGGAAAAAAATATGAGAAGAACTTACCTGAAATTGTTCAGTTTCTACTTCCAAAACAAGTGGGTTCTAAACTAAACCATCTACTCTTCAAATTTGCTTGTCTTCTTGAATTACTATCTCTGAGTGATAGGGATTTTCACAAAGCAAGTAACATCCAAATAGTGCATCATACCCAACTACTCCTCATTATACATGCAGATATATCTTCTAGACTGCTTCTATCTATAGCATTTCTTCTATCATAACACACTTGCCAATCTTATTATAATCATTGTAATCAGAAATTCATTAACTACACTAATAGTCCATTAGTTAGGTTTCCTGTCCCCATGGTGCTTTCCATTAGGATGACCAATATTCACTGAAATATAAAGGCATTGCATTTAGGTGTCTCACACACGTTATTACATTTAATTTTTAGAATCTCCAAATACAATTTACAATTAGTTTGATAGACAAGAAAACTGACTCTTGGATTCTTCAACTTACTTATCTGGTATTAAAGGACAAGGGAAGATAATTTCTAATGTGTTTGCCATCTCTCTGCATGCTCCTTTCATCTGATTTACTTTCCTGGTTGAAATACTGCATTAGGTTTCACTTCTTCACAAATTACACTCAAACTCATTAGCTCATTTTTCTAATGTTCCTTTACCTTCACAATGTATTATTTAACACCCTTTCGTGTTTCTCACATACAACTTTCATTCATACATTGTTATATTTACATCTAAAATGTCCACCAAAAGTCTTGTGCTTGAAAGGTGATTAGATTACAAGGACACTGCACTCATTAGTGGATTCATCCATTGGTGAATTCAGGATATTAATGTGCAGTTAAGAGGTGGGGGCTCCCTGGATATGGGTCACACTGGAGGTGTGATCTGGGAGGGCATATTCAAATAATCCTTCCCTCTCTCTGCTTCTTGGCTGCCATGTAGTGAAGAGTTTTCCTCTGTGTGGGACTGCATAACTCTGTAATCATAAAACTCCCCTAGCTCCAACTGTGATTGAATGTGAGTAAATAGATAAAGATGCTTGTTAGCTCTGGACACTAGATAAGATCTGTATCAGCCATAAGATCCCAAAGTAAATTACTCAACTCTTTGTTCCAAAACTGATGCTCCAGGCACCACTATCTATAGAACAATCTACAAACATCTGCTGACCATCACTACGTGTCAGCTGACCACTAACTTTTGTTCCTCTTCTGTAAATTTCACCTGTTAACTTCCCCTGCAACCCCCTATAAAAGAGCCTCGGACTCTGGGCTAGTCGCCTCTCTAAGCTACTTTGCTTTGGGAGTGCCGTCTGGCCAGACTAAGGTCTGTTTTACTTTTCAACTTGTCTGGTGTGTTCCTTCCCGGGTGTTCTTCGCTGCAGTCAGCTCCTCAGAGCGCTTGGTAAGCCCCTCAGTCTTACATTTTGGAGGCACCACTGGGATCCCCGGGTGTGCTTCACTGCAGTCAGCTCCTCGGAGCGTTTGGTAAGGCCCTCGGTCTTACACTCTGCCTTAATGTTCTACCACTCTGTTTCCTCTTTGAATGTGGACTACCATTGACTGAACCCACTAGAACTGTGACCCAAATTAAACCTCTGCTCCTTTAAATTGTGAGTGTCAGATATTTTGCCCCAGTGAACAGAGAAGGGAAAGTGACTAATACATAACTAAAACTTAATGACTAAATCAACATGTTTTGCAATGTTTTTCTTTTGTCCAGGTGTATAACTTAGTCCTATTTAAATTTCTGTTCTCTTGGTTCTAATTGTTTAGGTCAACCTCTGCTAAATGTCTGTTTTATAAGATAACATCTTCCTCATCTCCTTTAACCAGAATGACTAATCCTTTCTCTGTACTTTTATAGCCCTTGTTGTTTTCTAGTTAGCATCTGAATTATTTTTTTGTTTACTTACCTCCCTGAGTGAGCATATATCTACATCTAAATGTCTTTGGACACTTTAGGTATCTATATAGCAATCAAGCACATAAAAGGGACAGAAACCCAGAATTTTTTTTTTCTTTTTTTTTTTTTGCATTACAGCTGATAGTGAGAATGCAGAATCAAGTATACACTATTATGTATAGAGTAACAGACACTAAATTCAGCTAGTGGACATACTGCATTAAACTATGAATTTTAACCTCACTAAAAGAAAAATTTATCCCATGTGTCTTAGAAAATTGAATCAAAAGTATTCAATAGCTGAAATGTTTCTAATAGCTCTTTGAAATTCTGCATTTTGTTGTGTTTTGTTGGAGATGAATTAGGGACCTTTTTCTTTTAAAGTGAACTTTCAAAGATAATTTTCTTTGTTAGTGACCCTAGATGCTTTATGTAGGAAAAAATAATCTGTAAAACATTTTTGCAAATGTAACCATAATTGCTTAGAATGGTGCTTCTGAATGAAGAATAATAAAGTAGTTTAGAACAACTCTCTAAAATGCTGAATATAAACTATTTTTGCTACAACCTAAAAATTTAATAAGTATAGTTTACTCAGGATTACACATATAATTATTTATTTGCTAAAAGTTCTAACTTTGTCCATTATAGCTATAATGCATATCTAATTTTATAGATTTCTACCTATAATCCAACTTTAGACACATAGTAGATTTTAGTTTTATTATTCAAAAGGATAACAATTTGTCAGTTATTACATATTTCAATGAGCTTTCTGTAAACATAAATGTATGTGTGCTGAATTGAAGACAGTGTAGATTATAAGAATGTTTTAGAATATTTAATATATACATGTAAAAGAATTTTTAACTGTTCTTTTGTCCAAACAAGTAAAACAGGTTTAATTCTTATGATCCAAATATTTAATTAGTATAATTTCATTCAGGTTATTTTTTTAGTAACTATGATAACTATATAATGTATGATTATATTAATAATTATATCCATATTGCTATAATCTATTTTAAGTTATTCAGCAATAGTCTATTGATCTTGAACCTAAAATTATGATTACAATTATTTGTGTTAAGTGGTACTATTGAGTAATAATAGCATTATATATTATCTATCTAAAGTGCAATGGCACATTTTAACATGCTTTAAAATTGTCTGATGAAATAATAGGAGTATTTGACATTTCCAGTCAGCAGATCAGTTGTTATCATAACATAAACTATACAAATTTCAAACTAATCAAAGCATCAAGAATGTAAGTTTTTCAGCACCTAACACAGCACATATTACATTTTACTAAAAAAAATAAACCAAAATGAAAAATCAAACAAAATAAACCATTTGTACAAATGTATAACACCAATAGGACAAAAAAATCTAATCAGATATAAATAGTTGAGTTATCCTTCCTATGAATAGTTGAGTATCCATATAACAAGTATAAATTCAGATTCAACAAACTGAGATACATATCCTTTATATTACTTCTCTTAATATCAGATATATATCTATACATAATCATATTTCTATATTGTTCACCATCTGTAACTATATAACTCAAGATATTTAATTATTATTAATTTTATTATATAACTCAAGATATTTAATTATTATTAATTATTATTAATTAACCCTCAAAAATATGACCCATGGCTTCTTATATATGCATTATTTTCTTTCTGTGGGTGACTTAAATATATAAATAAGAAAGGAAATTCCAAGTTTAACAATGTTTTAGTAATTTCTTCTCTTATTTTTCTCTCGGTGGTTATTTCCTATGTGTTCCAATAATGTCTTTTTTGGAGCAGCATGGTTTTTTTTTAATTATTAGATAAGCTTTGTTTCTCTATTATTTTAGTCAAAGTCTATAACATTTTTGTTTGTTATAAATATTTTAATATTTTTAAAAATATAATCATTTGAGGGCTGGGGATTTAGCTCAGTGGTTCCACTGCTTGCCTTGCAAGCGGAAGGTCCCGAGTTTGATCCCCAGTACCAAAACAAATCACTTGATATCAATGTAGTGAAATTCAATTACATAGTAATATAGTAAGGCATTGTGTGCATATACTGTCTAGAGGAAAATGAAGGCTCAAAGACAGCATCTCATTCTAAATTAAAAGAATTGTCTCAAAGAAATGATTAGAATCAGAATTTTTCTCAGTTCATAAACTATCTTCAGAAGGATATTGGAAGATGATTGATACAAAAGGGAGATATTATAGTTTATATCTAGATATACTCCAGGAACTTCATGGACTCAAAGGTGAGGCTTTTATAAAGTTATGGGATTATGGGCACTTATAGCTGACTTGGTGTTAGGAGGTGAGGTCTGGTTGCAAAAGGCAGGTCCCTGGGGACAGGACCTGGAAGGATTTGTCTTCCTTCCAGGCTCCTCCCTTGAAACTGTGCTTTCTTGCTGCTATTGCCCTCTGGCATGCAGTCCAGCCTTGGAGCCAATGACTGTGGACTGAAACTTAAGCCCAAATAAACCTCTCCTTTAAATGTTAGTGTCAGATATTTTATTCCAGTCATGAAGGCAGTGACTGTGACAACACAGCAGCAGAAGCGAGGACAAAGGTGTGACATTCAAGGGATATTAATTCAGAAAGATTCTTGAAAATGATATGGGGGATGGCAACAGCATTGTGAGATAAACTGATCAAAATTGCTGGACTTTGGAGGTGTATTGGCCTGTTTGTCACTCTGCAACTTTTCTTTTATGGAAAAAGTACATTAGCAGACAGATTAAAATAGACAAATCACTAGGTACTGCTCACAACCAAAAGAAGTGATGTGTTGGTGGGAAAGAGTGAACAGCTGCCCCAGGAGATAGGAATATGGTAAAAATGAGGAAATTTTGTCACATAAGAGATGGGCACATGGAAAAAAAATGAATTCATGCCATTCAATAAGGGAATAAGCCGAGAACAAAACTCTTGGGAAAAATTAATTTATTTTACTACAACTAATTATGTTGAAATGCACTTCTCAATCCCCACATCCATCAACAAAACTAACAAAATGATTTGAGTGGACAATAGAAATTTAAGAAATATCATCATATAGGTAAAAGTTGAAGCCACAGGATTAAGATGGGCTGCCAAGGGAAATATAGAGAACAAGAAAAAAATCAGATTTGAGATACTTCAAATTAATTCACTTCTGATGCAAACATTACACAATATATGGGACTCAGAAGAACCAAAAGAAAGCACAATTATATATTTTATTTATCCATTCATTTTTTGCTAGACATATAGGCTGTTTCAAGACTTACCTATTAAAAATTGTGTTGATATAAACACAGATATGCAAGTATTACTGTAATCTGATGTCTTTACTCTTTTGGAAGATACCTAGAAGAAAAAGAATATCTGGGTCAAATAGAATTTCTAATTTCAGTTATTTGGAAACCCCATAGTGATTTCCATAGTGGTTGAACTAATTTACATTCCCACCAACAATGTAGAAGGGTTCCTTATTCCCCACAGATTTCCCCAAATTTGTTAGTGTTTGGCTTTTTAATGAAGGCTATTCTTACTGGGGTAAGGTGGAATCTCAATATTGTCTGAATTTGAAATTCTCTAATGGTCAGCAATATTGTGCATTTCTTCATGTATTTATTGGTCATTTGTATTTCTGTGATGTGTCTATTTCATTTGTCCATTTTTATGATTTAGGTTTTTTTATTCTGTGGGGTTGTATTTTGAGTTCTTTTCATATTTTAGATATTAATCCTCTGTCTTAGGAATAGTTGGTGAAAATTCTTCCCATTGTGTAGGTTACCTTTTCACTCTGTTGGTTATTTCTTTTGCTGTGCTGGAGCTTTTTAAATAGGTATGATCCCATTTGTTACTTCATAGTACTATTTCCTGTTCAACTGGGATTCTGTTCAGAAAGTCCTTTCCTATATCTGACTTCAAGAGTTTTACCTATTTTATCATCCAGCAGGTTAAAAGTTTCTGCAAAAACAGACTTAACCTTAAAACTGAGACTGTTAACTCCTCCCCTATCTATGCCCACCAAGTAATGAGTATCTGGCTGAGATATGCAGATTAGAAAGATATCAATGCATAGAACTGTGTCATTTTTCCTGAAATGCTTACCATCCTAGATGTAAGGAAGGAAGAACTGGAGTTCACAGAGCTTATTCATGGAAACAGAAAAAGACATGCATATTATAATAAATTGTGAGAGGTCTAAGCAAATTACAACTGCTTTCTTACTCAATAGTGGAACGAACTGAAAGAAGTATGCAGGGGCATGACTACTAAGACAGAAATCTCACCTTAAGTACTACAAAAGATGACTATAGAATATGGTTTTCTTGTGCAACTAATGAAATTCCTGATTTCTGAACTAGTTTTATTTACCAGCAACTGGTAGAGCTGATTAGCTAAGTGGTTGCTGGTAGGCACAAGGTAGCTCCTTTCATATGAGAGAGAACAAGCAATTATAAAAACTCTATCTAAATCAGCTGATTTAACAGAGAAAAAAGCTGAGGCGATGTTTCCCAGTTCCTTCTTTTAAACTCTAAGATGATTACTGCCCCCTCCTTTTTTGTTATTTTATTTGTTTGTTTGCTTGTATTTCTGTTCCAGGAATTAACCCAGGAACTCACATTCTGGGCAATTGTTCTACCAGCACCACATCCCTCAACTCAACCCCTTTTTTAAGTAAAAAGATTGGAATAAAAGACAGAGAGTGTCAGACATGTTAATTGAGAAAATTTATATAAAAGTGAAAGCAGCGAAAGTAGCTGCCTTTCTCATCCCTATTCTTTTACAATTTTGAGCCTTTTTAAAGCAATTAAAGCAACTTAGCTATTGGAGTCAGAAATGAGTTCACATAATGGAACATGGATAGAAAATGATAAAATTGAGGGACTGGACATTTTTAAGGAAATAGAAATATGTAGTAAAAATGGAAGGGAAGAAGTGGTGATCAAAAGAAGTGTGGAAAAAATCGAGTACTTTTTAACTGGCAATAAGGGGATGTCCAGGAAAGGCTAAATGTTTTCTCTTATAAGCTAACCCCATTGGGGGATGCAGGGAAATTAAGGAATGGGAAAAGGGATCAAAATTGAATATGTATATGTTCCAATATCTCAAGATGAATGTATTCATTATGTACCACAAAGATATACTAATAAAATTTTTTAAATAAACTAAGCCCAGCTGCTCTTTGGACTATTTAAAATATTTGCTTGAGATAATTGGAAAGGAAAAGACTGGCCCAATGTACTAATAGTCACTAGGCTAAAGAGTACATTTTTTATTCATTGTTCCTGAGAGCAAATATACTATTTTCGAATATTTACTACCTTTTCCTGCTGTCTGCTGCTTATTGGGGTATGAAATTCCCTTTATTAATTTTATTTACTTTATTCATTGAGTGTGAATGGAAGAGCCACCCTGTATGCCCTCTGTGTGCATGCCCACTTTCCAAGAGACAAATGATCTAGAGATGAGTAGCACCTTCTACAAGCTTCTTACAATAAAAGAGAGAAACTGGAGAAAGAATTATACCAAAATAGACAATTATTACTACTACACAAGCATTTGTTACTTCGACAGCTTTAAGTTAGTTGTCTGTTAATTCAGCATTCTTAGACTAAGTGCAGGTTGAGTTTAGATGTTGTTACTTTCTTTACAGAAAGGAGAATATAATTAACTGAGTATAACTCATGACTCACTTTGGGTTTTGTAATGATAATGGACACTAACTACTGAAGAATCAAAATTGTCATTCCTCAGTGACCATCAGAAGTCTAAATCTAGTCATTCCGTTGCTGATATTAATGTAGAAAATTAAGAAGAAGAACCCATTAATCATCTTAAGAAACTCAGCAAAAGTCAATAGTGCAATGTGCCAATTCATCAAGACTTTTATTCTGGTATGTATAATTAAGCATTCTCTCACTTAAAGTATACATAATTTGGTTTACTGTAGTGTTTCCTAGAGGACAATGAAAGTGAATTTTTTATAAAACAAGATCAAATAAATTACTAAATGTGTTTCTTATTTTCATAGCAAATAGATACTTCAGTTTAGAAATATTCATTGTTTTCAAAGCAGAAGAAAATCTGTTTTTCATATGTAGAATATCCTCAAAGTTGGTAAGATTCTCAGCTGACCTCAAATCCCACTGTATGCTGCCTCTCAACCCCCCCTCCCCAATAAAAGCTAAATGTATATTTACAAGTCAATAAAATGGAAGAGGCAGTAAAGAGCAATTAGAGAAATAAAATAAGGAATAAGCAGTTAAGTTGTAGAAATTGAGTAAATGAAACATTTTCATCTCATAACACCTGGCTTAATGGCTTCTCTGTGGAATATATATGGAAATAACACATCAATTATCTTTTCTGGTGTATTTCTATCCCTTGCCATAACTTTTAAATCATGCATAAATCCTAGTCAATGCTCAGTACCCAGGTCTTCTCTGAAAAGAAGGGATTTTCTGCAAATAAAATTGTCTTATTAAACAGCAATTTACATTTAGTGGTTTTTGTGTTGTTTTTGCTTGTTGATGGATTTTGTCAATTAGAGCACTTGTACAAAGTGGGATATTTCATATGAATGTTCATATTTTTGGTGTTACTACAGGGCATGGCACATGGTAGGCATTTATTAAATATTTCTGGTAAACTTTATCATTTATGTGCTTTTCTGAATATCATAGTTTATCAGATTCATTTGTGATTTTGTTTTTGTTTTTCATTTTGACAGTTTGGATGGACTTAGGGTGGAAAATAAGTTATTAGAGAGTTCAAGCTCTGTTTCAACTTTTCAACATTATGACAAAATGACAAACATTTTTATGAAGTACTTTCCTCTTTCTTGATTTATTTGATTAATTTTCCACATATATCCTAATTTTTATTTCAATATTTCATAAACCAACCTCAAATCTTTAAAAATGAAATTGATGAGGGGCTTTAAAGAATAAGTGCATTTTTAAAAACTTTGTGTGCTTATTTTTAATAACATCAAAGTCATCCTTGTTTTTATATCAAAGTAACTTTGTATAGAAAGAAATGAAGCCTGCTTGGAAATTTCCACAGCACTAATGCATGCATACATCTATGAAATAAAAAAGAGACACTCACAATAAGGAAATAAAATATTTGAGTATCACCATCTGCCACAGACAAGATAATGGGAATATCATATATTTGTACCACAAAAAAACACTACATAAGAACTTTTTAAAAGGATACTTTTTCAACCACAGATAAATATAAAATGATGATTTCTGATAGTGTGAAGGCCAAAATAATTAGCTTTGAGAATAGTGACTGGATAGGATGAATTTTAATATTATGCTTAATAATACAAATTTGCAAATAGATTTCTTAAACTAGAGCTTAAAGTTAAGAATGAATAAATTGGGGCTGGGGATTTAGCTCAGCAGCACTGAGACTTCCTTGCAAACGCAAGGTCCTGAGTTCAATGCCCAGTACCAAGAAAGGAAAAAAAAAATCAACAATGAATAAATAATCTGGAAATGATCATGGAGGCTGTTGTGAATAACAGCAAAATATTTAAGAAGGCTTTTAAAGGGAATAAGAAGTTTAGAAAATTTGGGAAATCTGCCCTTGGCAAAAATTTGAGAGATGTACAAAGACTGAAGAATAACTTCTGAGACCCAAGAGTCTCTTAAGAGTTCTGATACTTTGATTTTTATGGCTAGTCTTATCAAGACAGAAAGATGGAGGATGAAAATTTTCTTATTTTGGAAGATTTAGCACCACATACAGAGACAAACACACACATGCTATATTTGTATCAGTGAACAAGTAAATATGCACATAAATATGCATTTCTGTTGATATGTAATTACTCAAGCATATATTAACATTTATACATATAATATATATTTATATATTATTCATATTTATATATATAAGTGTATAAGTAAATGAGTTTTTACATATGCATATAGGATCTCTAAGAGAAAAACAATATATGGATCCCATGATGTGTTGCTTTTTGATTCCCTTCTCTAATTCCAATACATTTTTCCAAGGGACATTTTCGACCAAATTAGCACTTGATACAACAGTAGAACAATACGCTTCCCATAATTTGAGAAATTCAAAAATGTGAACAAAAATGTCAAAATTAAATTTGATGCAAAATTAAATTCTTATGTATTCATTTTACCTCATCTTCACAGTAATATATCACAATAACTTTGTAATCACAGTTTGCTAAAAATTAAATAAAACAATGAAACTTTAAAGCTGTATTTAAAAATAGGGGATTAAATATTTCAAATAGGTGTTGAATTATGGAACTATAATGGTAAAAACTTTAATGTTTCAGAGAGTTCAATTCTTTTTTAGAATACTTATTCCAATTTTTAATGTACGTTTTGAAAGGGTAAAACATTTCTAAAGCTAAATTAATGCTGAACAACAGAGAAAGAAAGCACAGATTCCAATGCTGCAGTGCTTTCTAACACTGATCATCAACTTTGTAACAAAAATTTTTATTTCAGTAACTGACAGTGTGGAAAAATGACTACAGCTTGTATTTAGAATAACAATATTTTTATATGATTATACATGATGTTTGTAGTACAACATATTTTAAATTTCAAATTAGTTTCTCAAAAGCTTTTCTCAAATCACAAATCTTTGCCATATCAAAAATTTATTTTTAATATGATGTAAAATTTAATATCTATTATGGTTTAAAGTGTCCCCAAAGACTCATGTAGTGAGGGCTTCATCTCCAGGGCAATGAAGTACCTAGAGTTGATTGGATCATAAGGCCACTAACATCATCAGTGGATTAATCCACTGATAAAATAATTAGTTTAATTGGCTGTTAGGAGGTGAGGCCTTATTAGAGGAAGTAGATCTCAGAGGGAGCATGTATTTGAAGGGCTTTTATTCTGTATCTTTTCTCATTGCTCTTTTGTTTCCTGGTTACCATGAGACGAACACCTCTCCTCACCATGCCCATCCCCCGTGACACTCCTCCTTTGAAGCCAGCTGACCATGAAATGAAATCTCTAAAACTTTGAGTTATAATAAAGTTGTCCTCCTTTAAGTTGTGCAAGGCAAGTGTCTTGTCTCATCAATGGAAAGGTGACTAACACTGTCTTTAATATTGAACTTTTAAGACTGGGTATAACTTGCTAAATAATCTCTGATGTTTCATCTTTGATAAAATTTTACTTCAAATTTATAAATGCAATACAAAAAAATCAAATCATTTTTGACAAGTAACATTACAGACTTTCTCTTTGGAGAATCTAACATCACCTATAATGAAAACTGACATTTATCAGTTTGCCAAATTCTTTCTTTGTAAGTGAAGCCAACATACTTAGTAACTATAATGTGATGTTATATGTATAGAGAAAAACTTAACAATTGAAAATGAATGAACATAATTTCACAACAGGGTCCCTATTTAATTAAAATATCCAGTTACTTGCTGGTTGTGTGGCATTGTCTTTCTGCAGAGTCAGTCTTCTTAAATTAACAACTAACTTTTTAAGTAAACATCTATACTTTTACAGATTTTTTTCTAATATTATGCAATGAGTGATATTATTAAATTTCTTATTATATATGAAATGAAATTTGTTCAAATTGAATATTTAGTATGTACTTTAAAAAGTAAACATGCTCTCTTATTTTACAATGATAAAATAAATGGTGTTAGGTTTACCATAAGACATGCATAAAGTACTAAAACAAAAATATCCCAACCACACTTTGATTCCCTGCCTTGTTTCCAATTGGCAATTTCCTGCACACATTTCTCTTTCACCTACATTATTATTGTGATTTTTCTCTCCTTTACCTGCTAGCTAGGGGCATGATCTTCTGGCGTATTGAAAACTGGGAAAGGGCAGATTAACAGTGAAAGTGCTTAGCCCTGCTAAAGAAGAGGATTTTATCACTGACATTGTTTAGAATTTCTGGAGCATGATGATGACTAGGAAAATGAAAAGTGAATCAACTTTTCCTCAGCTTTCTTATTGTTTTCAGGATCTGTTCAGGTAATGCACCCCTTTATTGCCTACACTAGGATGGTCTTCTTCTTTCCCCATATTGCTGCCATCCCATGATGACTTGCTACATGTTACAAATCAAAGCACTGACCATAGCACAAGTGGATGCACAACAACTGTATTCAGGGCAGAGATTTTGAGGACTTGCCCACCTTTATGCAATGTAATGAAGAGCTTTCCATGTCTGCTACTGTTGAAAAACTCTGAATCTGTATTTAGGATGAAGGTGTTTCAGTATATGCAAGAAAAGGTTAAATGAAGAAAGCCGAGTTTTCACTGATCTGATCTTTTATATTCACTAGTCTTTTATATTTAGCCAACTGAAAATTGTACTCAGTACACATTCTTCTCCTGATTCTAGAATGGTCCTTACCAGAACTTGGGACTATACAATGGACGTACGCAAAACTCCTTTAGATTTTTTGTGCAAGAGTTTGGCATTACATTATTAAACAAAAGAAAAATCCATGAAAACAATAAACAAAGGGCCAGGTATTTAGCTCAGTGGTTTCACCGCCTGCTGCGCAAGCACAGGGACCAAAGTTCGATCCCCATACAAAAAAAAAAAAAAAAGATTAACAAGATATGGCCTTGAAAGCATGTTTTAATTTAAAAATAACTGGGAAAATTGAGCATGTTCATAAAGATATTCTCTTGGTGTCACCATAAGCCTACAGAGTACAGAATCACAAGCAGTCAGGATCATCAAAAGGAATAAAAACAGCTGGATTTTATTATTTGTTTGTTTGAAATCTAGTCCTTGTAATGATTTTATTCTCCCGCACTCAGTAAGAGGAGAAAGACCTAGTATTAGCAGATTCTAATCTTCACAATAGTGGATGAATTCTGAACTGGTGAGACAAAAACTTTGTTAAACATATAAATCACTTTCCCTAGTGCAATTTGGGGACAGTTTTCTTTTGTAAGCATCACGTTTGGCATTAGAGACATTCTTCCAAAAACTTACTCCTCTCTTATCTTTTTATCCATCATGTATATGTCTATCATTCTATCTTCTCTCTTACATATAACACTGCTTTTTAACGTTATCATTTGGCAATCTAAAAGCATCTTTTCACTATTTTCAAATTGTCTAAGTTGTATTAGATTTTCCTGATTTCAATTGGTAATGAACTAAGATTAATTCTGACTGTTTCTCTCCCTAGCAAAGCTGGAATCTTAGTCCTAGATGACCACCTTAGAGTAAGTACCCAGAGTCTTTCAACTCTGCTCATCTTACATCTGAATTATGCCTGTCTGAAAATGTCAGTACATCTCTTTATTTGATGAAAATATTGAAAGAGAAATTGGCATCCTAAAACAATCGCAGAGCAGGAGATATGATTTTTTATATATTTAAAGTATTTAAGTATATTTTTATTTTTTGAGCAAGACTAACTGTAAAAAGTCCCTGCTGATGTAGAAGGAAAATCAGAAAGAAAAGGTTATAAGAAATAATGATTCCAAAAACATGATTTATTTCTCCTCACCAAATCTTTTTTCCTTCTCATTCCTTTCGATCAATTGTTTAAAACTTAGATTTCACATCATTATAATTTAATTATGTCTTAATTTTTACTTTAGTCTAGATCTCACACTTCATCCACTAGCATAGGGAATGAAATTTAGACCATTATTCAGCTGTCTAAAGGATGTTCATTTTCTTTAATATCAAATGCATCTGTATTTATTTCTAGGATAGGGAAGACAAAATCTATATAGTTGCTAGAAACTGAGGTATATTCAAAATTAAGTGGATGAAATACCAGTGCTGAGAGGAACAATCATTCAGAATACAATGATATTAATGTATGAGACTTTTGAAAAGAAAAATGTAAACAAATAGTTAGCCCAGTGTCAACAAAGACATAATGAGGAGGACTCCTTAATGGTGTTGAGTGTCTAGAGAAGTGATGGAAATTATCATCTACAAACTCTGTAGCTTGACTGGATAAGCCATGAGACAAGATCCCTTTGAGAATAACATGCACTGGCAAGTAAAATAAGATAGACTGAAATTAAGAAAGCAAAAATACAGTCCTGTTTCATGCTATAATTTTATATGTAAAATTAAACTATCATTTTTCTGAATGATAGGAAAACATCGAACTAAACTTACTTCTTTAAGCATATGTGAATTAAAAGCTCAGTAAGATAATCATTTTTGACATTAACAGTTTATACCTTTGTTGCTGTCAATCACTGCTAGCTTCCACATTCTCAGCTAAAGAGATACCAGTGCTGGAAAACTTTCATATTTGTAGGAAGGGGACTTGAAAATCCTGATCCAAATCAACTAAAACTGTAGCGCATGTTAATCATTAATATTTTCTGTCACGTATATATTAGCACTTCCTACCAATTATTTTTTAGTGTAGTGAATGATTAATAAATTATGCCAAAATTTCCAGCAGTTTGTTAATCTCAGCAAAAGGTCCTCAATGTGTTATATGACTGTGAACAATAAGAAATGTTCAGGGCTAAAATATGAAAGGAGGTTGTTTTTTTCTAGAGAAAGCCTTTTTGAGATTTCAGGCTAGATTTAGGCAGGAACAGGGCAACATATAATTTTACAGAATTCTATTATCCCTTTGACACACCAGGAGGAAATATACTAGAAATGGTTTCCTGTAAAGTAGAGAATATATGCATCACAAGATTTTGCTTTGAAAAATATCTTTGTTCATTTTGAGACCAATGTTCGCGTAAAATATGCTAGCCTACTTTGCTGTCAGTTCTCATCACCCAGACTTTTGCCTGGAATGTGAGTAGGAAACAAACAAATAAACAAAACAAAAGAAGAATCCTGTAGGCCTCAGTTTTTATTTTGTAAGAGAGTTTATCATGGGAGAGTTTACATTATTTTTAATAAAGAAAACTACATGGTAAGCCTTCCTGAAAATTAGTCAGTTAAGAGGCATTCCAGCATGTCTGTCACCTTTCTCACAGAGAGGTTTAGTAAAAATATAGAAAAAGTGGTTGAGAAAAAGTGAGTTCACTGTTCAAAACTTGTTTTATAAAAACAGTTGAAATCAATAACAGGATGAGCTATTCATTGTTATTCAGACTATGCTCCCAGAAACTGACAATTGTTAGCCAAAAGAACTAAATCAAAGCTGAAAACCTTAACTGAGCTCCACTAGGGAATGATACCATGTTAACCGTTATCATATATGAGATGTGATCAAAATATACAGTGAATATTTTTTTTTAGTCACAGTAAGACACATTAAAATTAATTCTTCTCCAAATACCACCCCTGGCTTTGAACACACTTTTCTCATTGTTCAGGACACTGTCTGATGCAGTTCTGCAAGTGTTCTGCAAGTGTTCTTTTGTGAGTGTCTTGAAAAGTTTTTATCAAAAATATGCTGAATTTTGCTGCTGCATACCATCCAACAGAAATGAAGGCTCATAAAAATATAGTGGGCCCTCAGCCACCTTATTCACTGGACATGGCACCATTTGACCTCCGAATCCTTGCCAACATCAAAATGGCCATGAAAGGTAAATATTCAGAACATCGAGGCAGTCACAACAATGCAACTAAAGATAGTCATGATGGAGGAGTTCTAAAACTGCTTCAGAAAGTGGCAAGAACAATAGGATAAGTGTGTTGAAGTGGGGGAGAGTATTTTCATCTGAATTAATGGCAATGTGCTTTTTTACCATAATAACTTTTCAAAAAATTTAAACATTCACCATATTTTTCAATCACAACTCATATATGCAACTGTCTCTTCCACTTTTCTAAACATTTTTCTAAACATTCTTTATAACATTATTTTTAATAAATAAAATTATACTGGATGTAAAAGAAAATATGAATGTGAGGTACCTGTTCTGGAAGTAAGAATTTTTTATAAGTATAGTACCAATTAAAACTGACAGTTCAATGATATGGATTTCTATAACAACCTCACTTATTAAATATAAATTTAAACATTCTACCATTATATACCACTAAAATACTATGTAATTATGAGGATGGTCATAATGAGATATATTATATTTATAACAATTACAAATTACAGAATAATATGTATATGATTCTGTTATACAAACATTTGAAACCATATTTTTGTTCAAAGATTTGAAAATCTTTGGAGAGGAGAGGTTTGCATGGTTAAACTTGCTATTTGATATAATCTATTTAATACATTCCCTTGATTGCACAGAATAAACCTGTTTTTGCTGTTAAGTAGAGTATTTTCCATAGTTTGGAAAATACTTCCATAATTCAGGTTATCTGTTATATAATTTTGGAATGCATTTTAGCCATTTTTCCCTACCTCAAATTCTGGTAGCAATTAATGTGAGTTAAAGGTAGATGTTGATTAAACCATGATAACTAAAATCATCAGGATCTATATAAGAAATTTGTTTCTGTATAAAAACACAGTGAAATTTGAAGTAAGACCCATTAGCTTATTCTGGAATGTGTATATTTTAAGAATTTATCAATATCCAAAGAATATGCAGTTCCCAAAGGTCAGTTCTGACATAAACATAAGATATATTTAGATCAAACTATTGAGCAGGTTATGTGCTCTGTCATACCTTAATCCCTTTACACATTTAAAGCCTGCAAATGTGTAGGGTAGGATTTACTCAAGTTTCACTTTATAGTTAGATTTCTCATTCAGTAGCATTAAGTTCAAAGTCCCAAAAGATAGCAACCAGCTAAGATGAGCTCATCTAAATGCAACCCAGTCATTCAGGTTTAGATAATAGCCACTGCCAAGATAATTTATGGTATTCAACAATTGTTAGCACTGGTAACAAACCAGGCCTTCGCAACTGTATTAAGTCAGCAGTTGACACAAGTGCAAACTAATTTGCAGGAGCTGAAAAAGGAGAGTCACAAAGAACTTTAATAACATAAGTTTTATTTGAACTTTGCCATCAACCTGGTTTATAGAAGTTAATTTCTACCCTTAGTTTCAAAAGACAAAGATTAATTGACCCTCCTTATCTGAGTGTTCTTCGATTAGAAATGTGCTTTTCTCACCTATATTTTCCATCATAGATGGTGCTTGCTCAGTAAAAGGATGTGCTGCAAACCAATGCTTCCATTTGTCAGAGGAGCAATATGTGGCTACAGGTTACTCCTTTTGTAGAGCTATTCCTTTTACTGTCAACATGACTGCTGCCCTAAGATGACTCATTAGGTAGAATAAATTGAAGCAAACACAACTTCTGACTAGACATCCTCTCCCCAAAAAATATCTCCTACAGTGACAAAAATAAATAAAAATTTCTGTTGTCAGACATTTTAAAGGAAAATGGAGAATGTGATTTAACCCTTGATAGGATTGCCAGTATTGTTGGATGAGATCAGAACAAAAGTAACAAGAACCCTAACTATACTCTGAAAAGTAGTAAATGAACTCAATATATGGCCCATGATTACATGAAAGTAAGAGAAAAGAGTAAGTCAAAGATGTAAAAATAAACCAAAATTCAACCCAAAATTTAAAAAAGTCAGTTAAATTTTAATTTCTAAAGAAGCTTAGGTGAAAGCTTGAGTTGAGTCAACACTAAAGTTTCAGCTTACACTGCCATTTAAAATTAAGATTTTTAAGTCTCTCTTTTGATTTATTATAGTGAAACTGACAAATCTCTTAAAATGTGCAAAGACATTGATTAATTTTTATAAAATATTTAGAGAATAAAAGCTGTTCTTTGTTACATTTTTTTCTGATCAATATTATCACTAACTTCAACATTTAACTTCTATTACTACTTCTGTTTAGGAATACACAATACACGGACAAACAGATACTTCTGTCTTATCTAGTTCATATCTTTTTACTTCTTCATATATAACATGCACAAATAATTTTATTTGACATATATGTTTCCATGACTAAGCCTCACATATTTTCCTCTTCAATATTTTAAGAAAAAATATATTTTGTGTAATTCTTCCTGGTGGTCAATACATACGTGTCATCAGTTTAACTGCTTCAGGCCAAAAATTATGTTGGAATCCTAACTAATGCACATAAGATGACTTTATTTGAAAACAAAGAGACTAGACAGAACAGTTTGTGATAATGAAGGATGAGATTGGAATTAATGCACCTGCATTTACAGGGATGGTAAGAATTGCCAGTGCCATCAGACACTAATAGAAGAAGTGGAGTACATCTTTCTTTAGGGCCTTCCAAACAATACAATCCTGCTAACAGCTTGATTTTGGATTTCTAGTTTCATAATCATGAGACAATACATTTCCAGGGGTGGGGCTTATTTTTTGTCAACCCATTTGTGATACTTTGTTACTGCAGATTTGGGATACTAATGAATACAGTTAGAGAAAATAAAATTGTGTTTACTCTAACACCTAAATGTTCTTCATCTGTTTTCTTCCCTTAATGAGGCCCTGAAATTTTCCTGTCCATTGGGAATAAACTGTTGCTATCTTCCCAAAACCACCTCAACAGTGTAAGAGCCAAGCCATGTGTTATGATTAATGTAGTAGTCTGGTTCTTATTCTAGAACATAAAACTTAACTCCAAAATAAAACTTAAGTGAAAACTCTTACTAAAGGTTGAACATTTCAGCAATTGGCACACCATTGTCAGTTCAGTACCTTAGAGTCAAGTGTGGTTGGGTAAGACTGAGGAACCAACATACTATATACCAGGTATAATTTTTAAACCATGCAATTCAGATATCTTTTAAGCAAACTACTAAACTAAGTTTGCTGTTAGCATCAGACTTGGTGAAAGCTGAAATTTTGTTATGTGATCTCATATTTAGTGGCAAGCTAGGACAAGGCAGTTGGACAAAAACAGACTATAGAATGGGATTCAGTATAAAAATACAATTGCACAAATTGGACCAAAACAAAAACAGAACATAGAAAATGTGTTGAATATATTTTTCCCTGTCATGTTGAACACAGGAATTATACTGTATTATTCAGAACACTATTGGTGGCTAATCTTCCGATTACCTTTAATTCTTAGTCCCTCCCTCTCATGGCTGAAATTGATAATATTCTGAGCTTAAACCTACCAAAAAAAAAAAAAAAGAGAAAAGGCTGTTAGGAAGTCAGGAGAATCTTACAATGTAGAGACTGTTTTTCAATTTTCCATCACTATGGACCACCAAGCCTTAGTCTTGCTGAGGGTGAATTTTCAGCAGGTAAGATGATTTGAAATTTCTAATACCAAGTTGCTCTAATATTATGGTATACTTCTTACTGTGGCTCCATATATTAATTCACTCTCCTATCTTTCCATGTAGGTCATTAGTTTTAACCACTCTTCTTTGTGGTACAGTTACTTTGATTTCCATCTTGTGTTTCTTTAATTCCTGCTAATGTTATCAGCATAATTAACATGAGAGATAACATAAATACTAAACACGTGCTCTACCACAGAGCTACATACCCAGCCTCTATTACTACATATTCTGTAATGCATTTTTTCCAAATTTTTGACCATTTTAGAGGTTGTTTTGTCACCCCTCCAATGTTTACAGTTATCCCTGATCTCTGGATTTTTTTTTTCATTTTGGAATTGTTTGATGACTTTGCTGTTTCTAACTCCTTCAACTTAATTTGTGTGATAGTTCCATTATTTGCCATCTTGTCTTTTCTTTTTGCCTCAGTCAGGAGCCTCACTCAAAGGAGTCTTTCACTGCAATCTGTGAATAATTGCTTGGGGAAAGTTCTAGAGCCTAATTAAATTTGACTTTAATTGCTTTGTGACTCTGAGTTGCTATCAACAAAAGTGAGCATCTCACAGAATGCTTGAGGTTTGTAAACAGTGACTCAAAGCTCTGAGAACCGCATTATGGCCTTTTTGCTACAGAGTAAGACATATAATGTGTAGAAAAAAATGAGAAAAGCAGAAGTTATTCTAATTGTGGGGCAGTGTCTTAAAATAAAACACTTTATATAAATGTAAAAAAAATCTCTTACATTAGTCATTCAATAAACATGTATTGAAAAAATAAACACCTTTATAATCCAAGCACTTTTCGTAGTGAAATAAATTTAGAGAGCTGTATAAGCTTTCAATTTATTTTATTGAGTTTATTTTGTGACAAACTGATACATATGAAACAAAATGAACTGCATTAAAGATAAATTGGTGAGTACACTGACTACAAATACATTAAATGTTCAGAAAGCAAAACTATCAAGTGTGGATATGAACGGAGTTGCAGGTAACTGGTGGTATGAACTTTCCTACAACTGAAAAATATAAAAACCAAATTAATTATTTTCAAAAAACACTACAAAATATCCTAGCACAAAGAGATTTTACTTTTGAAAAACTGCAAATAGAAGAGATCAGAATTGTGAGCCTGTTATGATTATAATTGTAGAAAATAATGCCCACGCTGCAGACTTGCATATGCAAGATAAACATCAAAATTAGACAAAAAAAAAAAGTTCACCAGAATATAAATTCTGCCTAAATCCAAGAATGGAAGTTAAATCATGTAGGTACAAAGGAGATTCTAATATGTCCATTTATAAATTT
>NW_004624750.1:24214625-24227618 GCF_000247695.1 Heterocephalus glaber | reverse complement strand
AAAAATTTAAGAAAAAATTTAAAAATGGAAAATTTATTGAAGAATTTCAGTGAAGTAAAAGGATACCCCACAAACACACACATACGCACACACACACTGTTCAGACAACATAGTTTTAGTTTGTAGACTTTTTGTTAAAAGATTAACCATAGTCTCTATCAAAGAAAAATTATACTGAACAAGGATATATAGAAAAGAAAGAATTTATTGTAGAGTATTGCAATAGATAACAGAGACTGAACTCAACCACCCTGAAAAATTACTTGAAAATGCTGCAAAGTTTTTAAACACTAAGTTGACAGAGTAGGAAAATACTGGAGGATATTATGGGGAAGGTTGGTCAGTGTGATGAGGTCATCTTTATTTGCAAATGCCATTCAAAGCATTCAACATGAGGAGATTATCCTTGTAGGTGATTACATTTAAAAGGATGTCTTCTGGGTCCTTGAGAAAGACTTAGGTGGGCTGTCAACTTGGCAAGAAGTTAGAAGAAATTACATCTTCTAGAGAGCTGAAAAAGAATTTGAAATTATGAGTTAGATCTAAGTAAATGCATAAGTAAAAGGAAAGTCAGGGAATAATAAAGCAAATTTAAATCATATAATAGATGAAGTTAGTATAAAATAATGTCATATTATGTATACCAAGAAAAAAATTTTGAAAAATAATATTTAAGTGATCTTTATGCAAGACAGCTATTTAGTAAAAAAGTAGCTTTAGAATCTATTGATAAAATATTAGAATAAACAAAGTTAATAAGCAGCTAGATAAAGGTAATTATGCAAGAATCAATTCTATGTCTCTAAGCCATTGAGAATAAGCTAGACAAAAAATTTTTAAAACATGAAGAAACAGACATTTAAATAAAATTCAAGGATTTCAGAGTAATTTAAATTTACAAAATATGTTTTTGATTGAATTTTCTGAAATTTAGGTAAGATCATCTAGCTTTCCCTGAATGAGAAAACATAATTTATCTTTGGAAACTGTCAGACCTTGACTTTCCTACATAATTTCGACTTCAATTCATTCTTTGAATAGCATTCTAAAGCAATCACTTCTCTACATATGTAGCAATATTAACTACTATGCACTGAGTGAGCAATGTTTCTGCCTCTTCAATAATTACATATTAGATGTCTGGAATTCCAAAAGGAAGATTCCAGTTTCAAATAACCTAAATGAAATGTTGACTATACAAATTCATTTTGCTCTTGATATACATAAAATATGTGTATATTATATATATTACATATATATATTTCTTGTTCTTTTTCTCCATGTTATTTATTCTATCTTACAACTGATCTCAAGGAGAACAGAAGTTGGTAGATGTAGCATAAAACAATTGATCAAGGGCTGGGGATTTAGTTCAGTGGTTCCGCCACCTGCCTCACAAGCACAAGGACTGGAGTTCAATCCCTGGTACCAAAAAAAAAAAAAAAGAAAGAAAGAAATTGATAAAGTATTAGGTAAATTATCATTACATAAAATATAATTATAATAAATTTTTACTCACAGTATTTATAAAAATAATAGTCATTTAGATTTTCTATCTAGGAGATGAAATATTTGGGGAAATTTAAAATGAAAGAAAGAGATTTTAGCTTAGTGGGTCAAAATATTCAAATTCCCTGTGAGTGTGAATTCAACATTGACAAGATTGAAAGTCTTAAATTGTACCTTCTTTAAATTATAATTAATCCCTTTCCTCCGATGGTACATCCCTATAAGCTAATTTATATAGGACTACTAATTCAAATATTCTATCCCTAACTATGATTATACTCTTTACATTTAATACTCCCAATTCTTAGGGAACATTTAAAATATTTAATTCACGTGAACTTTGTGAATATTTGGGTAAAGGATAGGGAAGCATATATATGGCAAAGAAGACCAAATATATTACTATTACAAGTTCTAATATTAGGGCTCACAATCACTGAAATTTTACTTGTCTATTTTCTTTTGCCTATGAACAATGGTGCTATTTGAGCCACTTCAACACCAGATATTCTTTATCTCCAGTGATAAGGCCCCAGTTTTCCAATCCCAGTCATCAACTGGTCATTTTCTTCCCCAGTATAATTTATGGATTAATATTCATTTTTTTTACAGAAAACATCTTGTTTTTTCATAGAATGTGTCTGACTTACTTTTTCCAGTGAATTTCTGTGTCTAATACATTGAAGCTTAAATGTCACAGCAGGTGGAGTCCAACAATCCAGTCCAGAGAAGGATGTAGCAAAAGCATTCCCATTAAAACTTGTTCTTGTCTCTAAGCTGAAGTGAAAAGCATCAGAGTTCTTTTTGCCACTTCTTGAGTGGTGCTGACCTTGCAATCTCAAGTGAATAAATGCTGGGATAACAAGAATCCATCTACATCTCTCAAGATAACTGTCCCAAACACAAGATTTTTAGATACTCTCAAATACAATTCCATGTTTTAGAATTTAAAACAATAAAGAGTTTTTCTAACATTGCTAAACATATAATCAATTTACATTACTAACTCCTAACTTCTAAATCTGCAGTATCTACTTTGCAATTAATATATTGGGCAAAGTTTATGCTAAGAAAATTGCAGGTGTGTTTGGTTTACATTTCTATTACAGAAGGTTCTTTTACTACGCTTTAGAATTTTGCTTTTGTTTTCATTATCAAATTGAAGTCTCCACTTTCTGAAAGAGGAATGATCATACCAATAACTATTTTTTTGTGGCAATAGAGATTAAACCCAAGGCCTTAACCCATGCTAGGCAAGTGCTATCACTGAGGTACCCTCTCAGGCCATAGGAGTGACCTGTAATTCCCACTACTCTGGAGGCTGAGACAGGAGGATGGCAAGCTGGAGGTCAAATTGGGCAACTTATGAAGATCTTTATTCACATTAAAAGAAAAATAAGGGGCCTGAGAGGGTACCTCAGTGATAGAACGTGATATTTGAGTTTGTGTGTCCGATTTAGTTCACTTAACGTTCTCAAGTTGCATACATTTACCTACCAATGCCTTCATCTTCCTTTATGGTAGAGTAGTATATGCTAATTCATTTCATTTATAATACTGGTTTCTCTTAGTTCACTGCAAAGAAAGTTTTGTGCTATTATCTGTTTCTTTGTAAGAGAATCTTTTTTGTCTCTAGGTAACTACTTTGAAGATAATGGTACACGTGTATTAGCTATTGTTATTCTCTTCCTATTTTGTTTGGAAATTTTGTTTTCTTTTTCCATAAAATAAGAAAAAGAACAAATGGAAATATCAAAAACATTGCCAAATTCTGTTATTTTTAATGTTTCATAAGCTCACAATTTTTTAACAGCTAACTTATAACCCCCCACCTCGTATTTTTTCTTCTTTTGCTCTATTATTTTGAGAAAGATTATAATATTCAAAAAAGAAGGAACCCTACAAACAGTAAAATTATCTCCTTATAACTATCACTTTGTCTTCAAAATACTAACATTCTTTAAAGGCATGCCAGTTATTGAAGAAGTCTTCTCCCTCCAGCAGTACCCTTCAGGCTTCTCTGTGTGAAGAGGGCCTGCTAGATGATACAGTGCCATGCTTGCAATTATCATTAGAAGGTGCCAACAGAAATATTCCTTACAACATAATTATCTTTTGTATCAAAAAGCATGCCTGGAAAGTTTCTGTAATTAAAAAAAAAAAGTTTAAACATTTCCAGAAAACTACAAACTTTATCTGCACATAGGACTTTCAACAGATTCTTAAACATTACAAATATTCCAAATTTCTGTTTGATACTATAATGTTGAGTCTTTCATATGAAGATTACGAACACTTATAAGAAGACAGCCCTTAGATTATCTCTTCTATGTGATAGACTTTTCCTAGCATTTTCATTGTAATTTGGAAATGGCTGCTCAATGTCAGGTGAAAGTTAATTTATCTTACTTTCTATGTCAAATGTATTTCTATTTCATCCTTGGCATTCTTTGAATGCAGCTTGGAACCCAAAGAGAAGTCATCTTTTATAAAATCAGTCTTCCTGCATAATGTTTAATGGTTAGATTTATCCCTGAGGAAGGGTGTACATTCATTGCAAATGATACTTTAATGGAGCCCAGCTTTTTGTCATGCAAAGAGATCCAAATGAATGTGGCAGCCAACAGCAGCTCCTATGGGAAGTAGTGCAACATGAAACAAGTGATCTTGTCAGAAATAAATAAATACATACTCCCTACTTTTGCCATTCTACCAATTTTATCCCATCAAAGAAATGCTGAATAGGATTTGCATGTCATTGATAATCTTTTTAAAGAAGAGTCCTTGTTTTTACTTGCTGTTAGAGATCTGACAGGTATTTTACTCATGGTATGCTGGAGCAAACAATAGCTTCTACAAAACTACAAAATGCTCATAGTGAATATACATTTATTTGCTTTAGAAAATGATCCCCTTTCATTGTTATAAATTATGTTAAATTTGGGGTGTTTCTTCTGTAATATGTTCTGTTAACTGTTTTCATACTTAGTTTCCTATACATTTGATCATAGATTATAATAGTAACACTCTTGTCTCTTGCATAAATTGATAGAGGTGTGAAGTTAGAAAACAAAGGAGAGTCACATAAATGATGAAAATACACTCATTTTCAGGAACCTCAGCTAATAATCACAAGTAGCTTAAAAATTCATGCACTCCAACCTTTTAAATTAAAGTGGGGGTAATTTGTTTGTATGGTGTTATTCTAGGGATAATTATTTGACATTATCTGGAAATAACCAACTTGTAAATATAAAAATCTACTTAATCTAATAATCATTTACTAAGGGAATAATATACTGCAGGAATTTCTACAAGCAATATGTAGAGACGGTCTGGGAATTTTTAAAGTTTTATTTATACTAATGTCCTTCTTTCGAGAGCAGGACAGGTTCAGCTACTCATGGATCCATGAAATCCCTGACTGAAGTTAATACTCTCTTCAGGATAAGGGACTAATTTTCATACAAGTAAGTGTTGTAAACTTAGTGAGATTCCAAATAGTTGGAATAAGAGACAACAGTGACTTTATATTGCATTTAATCTTTTCAGTAGAGGTCTCATTACAGAAATTTGTTGTCATTCATTCATTTTATTTCCATCTTACTATGAGATATATCATTTATAAAGTTAAGCACATAAAATAGATATATCCATTTAAAAGAATAATTATAATACGAACATCTATATACTACACACAAGTCGACAAGTGGAAACATTATTAGTATCTCAAACTCCTCCTTTCTGTGATCTTATTCATAAAATAAATTCTTCCATCTAAAATTAAGCAACATTGTGACATTTGCGATCATCATTTTGATTTTTAAGAATTTATCTCATCATATATATTACCAAATAATATCATTTACATTTTAAAAATATTTTATAATTTATTTACATTGTTGCATATAGCTATAGTTACTGCTTTTCCATTACTGGAGAGAAAATCATTGCATAACTATATTACAACTTATACATGCATTTTACTGGGTCATTTCCAGATTTATAAAAATAACTGAGATGTATAGGTCCATGGTATATGTGTTGGGGGACAGTTGGTGGGGGCAGAGTCTAACTGTTGTACAAAGCATTTTTGTCTGGGACCTAGCAACTGAAATATAGAATGGTAAAGGTCACTATGTCTGGACAACTGAGAGAAAATAGATTTTAAAAATAAGCAGAAGACTCAGATGTGGTTGTGACATAAATCAGAACTCATGAAGTTGAGCAGGAGGATTGCCATGAGTTCAAGACTGGCCTGAGCTATACAGTGAGTTCAGGGACAGCATGAACATCATTGGGACATCCTGTCTCAAAAGAAGAACAAAAATTTTAAAAATAGGGCCCAGGGAACAATGGAACTATTAAAAGAGATCTAATGTGCATGCCACTGGAATACAGAAAACAGGAAAAATAAGATGAGGCTGAAACAAATATTTTAAGAAATATAGATTATCAAATGACATAAAGATTTAAGCAACAGAGTGAAGTTCAAAGGAAAAAATGCAAAGAAGTGCATTTCAATTCACAGTGGAGTCAAACTTCTGACCCCTGAAGAATAAAATAATGATAATATTGAGCCGGGGATTTAGCTCAGTGGTTTCGCCACCTGCTGCGCAAATGCAAGGACCCGAGTTCAATCCCCGGTACCAAAAAAAATAAATAAATACTGATAATATTGTGAGAAACAATGTTTTACAATTCTAATTTGAATGATAGCAGATTTCTTTTCAGAACACATGGGTGCCCAAATACAGTCATACAAACTTTTTAAATTCTGAAAGAGAAGAACTGTCAAACTAAAATTCTATGTCTAGCAACAGAAGAAAAGAAATTAAGATGTTTTTGAATGATGGAAAATTAAAAGGATTTTTTTGCCAGTAGACTTATAATATAAAACTGAAATAAGTTTTCTAATCAATAAGGAAATGAAAATGGAAGAAACTTTAAACATTAAGAATAAATGTATAATAGATAATGTGAAACAGGAAGAAAAGTCCAAAGGGGAGGAAGAAGTGGGAGAAGTAGGGTAAAGGAAAGAAGGGGAAGGAAACAATATGAGAAAAGGACAAAATGGAAACAAAGTCTTTGTAAATAAGGAGGGGTGAAAGAGTTGAAGGGAGGGCAGGGGAAGGGGGAAAAAATAAGAATGGGACATACCATGAAATGTGCAAATTCCCAATGATGAATGTCATCATATTATAAACCTAAAATATATTGATAAACTTAATGGAAAAAAATGTTGAAAGAAAAAAAAGAATGAAGAGATATCTTATAAAGAAATAAAGAATAAAGATTTTTTTTTTTTTTTTTTTTTTTGGAACCAGGGATCAAACTTGGGACCTTGCGCTTGCTTGCAAGCCAGGCGGCAGAACCACTGAGCTAAATCCCTGGCAGGAAAATAAAGAAATTCTAAAATTAATGAATATAATTTCATTCTCCTCCCAAACAGCATAAAAATCTTAGAACATTTTAATCTTATACTGCTCAATTCAAAGTGGATGATAGATTTATTTACATTAAATTTCTGTGTTTTAAATATTTTTATGTAGAAAATAGTGTTATTTTAACTACTCCCTTGCAGTTTAGAAACTTTCTTTGGCTTACTTTCCTTCAGTTTGTAATATATACTTCAGATTGCCTATAGTGAGGGTTTTCTGATGGCAAATTCACTCAATATATATTTTGGGCAAATATTTTCATTTTGCAATTATTCACAAAGATTATTTTTCTTGATGTAAAATTGCCAGTTGGCAATTAGTATATAATCACATAAAATATCCAACCCTACCAAACTAAATTTCACCACTGAAAATTTCAGTGTGTGTTTAGCAGCCTTCATCAGCTAGCATTATGCTGAAGGAATGAAAAAACTTAAATCTCTATAGATTAGCACATTGATGTTTATTTCTTGAACAAATCTCTTCTTATCACAGTTACTTACTAACATGGGTTAATAGAAATGCCCTTTTTTTCCCCTTAAATTCTTGTATTGGTACATTTTAGGTATACAATACATTTACATTTCTCATTGGGAGCTTGTACCTTTACATGATGTATCTTGGTTCTTATTTTTTCCCCATTCTCTGCCCTCCCTTCACCCCTCCCTTGCCTATTTACAAAGGCTTTGTTTCCATCTTTTCCATTTCTCATAATTTTTCCTTTCCCTTCTTTCTTTCTGCTACCCCTCCCACATCGCCTACCCATTTAGACCTTTTCTTCCTATTTTGCATTATAAATTATTCATTTTAATCATCGGTACATTTTAGGTATACAATATAATGACATTCATCATTGGAAATTTACACCTTTACATAATCTCTCTTGGTTCCTACTTCTCCCCCTTCCCCAGCCCTCCCTTCAACCCCTCCATCCCTCCCTAATTACAAAGATTTTGTTTCCATTTTTCCATTTTCTGATATTAATTCCATTCCCTTCTTTCCTTTTCCCTACCCTCCCACTTCCACTTCCCCTGTGCCCCTTTTCTTCCCATTTCACATTATCTATTATACCTTTTAGTCCTTCTTTACACTTTCAGTCTCTCACAGTAGAGAAACTATTTGGTATTTAAACACGTGCATCCCATTTATTTCACTGAGGAGTATCGCCTCAATGTGCATCCATTTAGCTATAAATGTCTCTAATTTCTCATTCTTTATGGGTGAGTCATACTCCATCTTATAAAAAAAACACCACATTTTCATTATCCAGTCTCCAGGTGATGGACATCTGGGCTGCTTCCAAGTTTTATCTATCATAAATTGTGGTGCTATAAACACGGGTACCATATATCACTGTGATATGATTCTTTTAATTCTTCAGGGAAGATACCCAGCAGGGAAATACCTGGGTCAAATAAGGCCTGTAGTCCTAGTGCTTTGAGGTATCTACATACTGATTTCCACAGTGGTTGCACCAGTCTACACTCCCACCAGGAGTGGAGGAGGGTTCCTCTTTCCCCACAGCCCCATCAGCATTTGTTATTGGTTGATTTCATGATAGCAACCATTCTTTCTGGAGTGAGGTAGAATCTCAGGATCATTTTCATTTGCATCTCTCAAATGACCAGTGATGTTGAACATTTTTTCATATGTTTATTTGCTATTTCTACTTTTTCTGAAAAATGTGTGTTCATTTCAGATGGCCATTTTCAGATTGGGTCTTTAAATGTGGGAGGTCTGATCTTTTTGAGTTCTTTATAGATTCAAGATAGTAGGCCTTTGTCTGAGGAACAGTAGGTGAAGATTTTTTCCCAAATTGTGGGTTGTCTCTTCACACTGCTGGTGGTTTCTCTTGCTGTGCAGAAGCTTTTTAATAAGAAGAGATCCCATTTGTTGATTGTTTGTGCTAGTTTACAGACAACTGAGGTTTTCTTCATAAAATCTTTTCCTACACCAATGTCTTCAAGAGTTCTACCCAACTTTTGTTCCAGGCGATTCAGCATTTCTATTTTAATATTTAGATCTTTAATCAATTTTGATTTTAGTTTAGTGCATGGTGAGAGATATAGGTCTAGTTTTAATCTTTGGCGAGTTGAAACCCAATTTTTCTAGCACCATTTATTAAAGAGGCTATCTTTCCTCCAGTGAGGGTGTTTGGCTCTTTTAGCAAAGATGAGATGGCTGAGGGTGTCTGGAGTTATTTTTTCATCTTCTAATCTGTTCCACTGGTCCTCAGGTCTGTTTCTCTGCCACTACTATGCTTTTTTATCATAGTAGCTCTGTAGTATAATTGCAAGTTGGGGATTGTGATACCCCCTGCCATGTCTCTGTTACCTAGACTTGCTTTTGCTATTCTGGGTCTTTTCTTGTTCCAAATGAATTATTGGATTCTCTTCTGAAGATTCATGAAGTATGCTGCTGGGATTTCAATTTGGATTTCATTGGATCTATATAGCAATTTTGGAAGTATGGCCATTTTCACTATATTGATGCTTCCTACCCAGGAGCAGGCAATGTCTTTCCATTTTCTGATATCATCTTTGAGCTCTCTTTTTCACAGTACTATGGTTTTCAGAGAAGAGGTCTTTTTTTTCCCTTTTTTGGTGCCAGAGATTGAACTTGGGTCCCTGCACTTGTGAAGCAGGCAAAGGAACTACTGAGCTAAATCTCTAATACAGAAGAGTTCTTTGATTTCTTTTTTTTTTTCTTTTTAATTCTTTTTTTGGTACATTTTAGGTATACAATACAGTTACATTTATCCTTGGGTGCTTGTACCTGTACCTGATGTATCTTAGTTCTTATTTTTTTCCCCATTACCTGTGTGCCCTTCACCCCTTCCACCCTTCCCTATTTACATAGATTTTGTTTCCGTTTTTTTTCTTTTCTCATAATTATTCCTTTTGTTAGGTTGATTCCTAGGTATTTCAGTTTTTTGGATGCTATCGTGAAAGGAATTGTTTGCCCTATTTCTCTCTCAGTGAGTCTGTTGTTTCTGTTGAGGAAAGCTATTGATTTCTGTGTGTTGACCTTGTATCCAGCTACTCTACTGAATTTGGTTATTAAGTCTAGAAGACTTTTGGTGGCGTTCTTGGGGTATTCTATATAGAGCATCATGTCATCTGCAAATAATGACAATTTGACTTCTTCATTACCTATCTTTATTCCTTTTATTTCTTTCTCTTGTCTAATTGCCATGGCTAATGTTTCTAAAACTATATTGAACAAGAGTAGTGATAGTGAACATCCTTGTATTGTTCCTGATTTTAGTGTGAAGGGTTTCAGTTTTTGACAGATACTGGCTGTTGGTTTTTCATAGATGGTTTTTATCAGATTGATGTAGAGACCATCTATTCCAATTTTTGGTAGAGTTTTTCATAACACATATTAACTACATTATGATAGTGGAAAAAGAAAGACAATTGCACCAATGATGTGTGTAACTTTTACTCAGGTTTCATAGGCAAAAACAAGTTACTAGCCTGTATTTAATTTAATGGGTCATGATAAAAAAAAGCATATATTCAGAATGACAGCATGAAATATTAAATAAACATCTGTAATGATTCCATATTATAACCTTATTAATAAGGTAGTCTCTCTCTAATTCCTTTCAGAATATTCCAATTTTCTTATCTCTTCTATAGTATCACTATAATATACTTACGTGGATGTCTTTATATATCATTTTCATTCATTAATCTTTTTGAAAACATAGTAAATTTTTATAAATTCAATAAAATATTTAGACATTATCTCTCCAAATATTGCCTCTACCCATTTTTTTTCTTTTTGAGACAAGATCTTGCAAATGTTGTTGAGACTGGCCTTGAATTACTATGTAGCCCAGGCAGGGCTCCAGTCCACCTTCTTCAGAGTCCCATGTGCTGGGATAAGAGGTGTGCACTGTCACCCCGGGAACCTCTGTCCAATTCTTATTTTCTTTTGTCTTTGAATATCTCTTAAGAAATATGCTTGACACTTACTTTGTGACTTGTTCTAAACTCTTTCTTTCAGGCTGGGGATTTTGCTCAATGGTTCCAGCACCTGCCTTGCAAGAGCAAGGTTGCAAGTTCGATCCCCTATACCAAAAAAAAAGAAAAGTCAAATAAACTCCTCCTGGCTACTCTGCGGGGCTCCATCCCCAAGTCCCCAGAGGTGGGGCCACCCTCTTTCCACACAGTGCAGTGCATGGAGGCCCAGCACCTAAGCCAACACTGCGCCATATTCTGTGCTCTCCAGGAGGGGACCACCAGGTGCTTGGCATCTGCAGCTCAGCCACCCAGCTGCAGACAGTGGCAGAGCCAGGTGAAGAAGTGGACAGAACGAGGGGTGGCTGGCAGGCTCTGCAGGGCTCTGAATGTGGAGCAATGGCAAATGGAGGTGAAGGCAAGAACAAGATCCAGTTCTGTGAACTATGAAATATCTAGGAACCAACCTAACAAAGGAAGCAAAAGACCTCTACAGTGAAAACTACAGCACTTTGAAAAAAGAGATCAAGGAGGACATAAGAAAATGGAAAGACATCTCTTGTTCCTGGGTAGGAAGAGCCAATATAGTGAAAATGGCCATACTTCCAAAATCACTATATAGATTTAATGCAATGCAGATTGAAATTCCAACAATATACTTCACAGAAATAGAGAAAACAATCCAAAAATTCATTTGGAATCAGAAGAAACCTAGAATAGCAAAAGCAATTCTAGGCAATAGAGACATGGCAGAGGGGATAACAATCCACAACTTGAAACTATACTACAAAGCTACTATAAAATCAGCATGGTACTGGCAAAGAAACAGACCCAAGGATCAGTGGAATAGATTAGAAAACATACTCAGCCACCTCATATTTGACAAAGGAGCCAACCACCATCATTGGAGGAAAGATAGTCTATTTAAGAAATGGTGTTGGAAAAACTGGGTCTCAACCTGCCAAAGATTAAAACTAGACCATTACCTGTCACCATGCACAAAACTAAGATTGAAGTGGATTAAAGATCTAAATATTAAGAGAGAAACACTAAACTTGCTGGAAGATAAGTTAGACAGAACTCTTGAAGGCACTGGCATAGGAGAATACTTTATGAACAAAACCTCAGTAGCACAGGAACTAGAAAAGAATCAACAACTGGGATCTCATCTTGTTCAAATGCTTCTGTACTGCAAGAGAAACCACCAACAGAGCTAAGAGAAAACCTACAATCTGGGAAAAAATTTTTAGCAGCTGTGCCTCAGACAAATGTCTACTATCTAGAATATATAAAGAACTTAAAAAAATCAGACCCCTCAAATTCAAAGATCCAATTCAAAAATGGGCATCTGAAATGAAGAGACATTTCTCAGACAAAGAAGTAAAAGCAGCAAACAAATATATGAAAACATGTTCAACATCCCTGTTCATTTGAGAGATGCAGATGAAAACAACACTGAGATTCCATCTCACCCCAGAAAGAATGTCTGCTATCAAGAAATCAACAAATAACAAATGCTGGCAGGGGTGTGGAAAGAAAAGAACCCTTCTCCAATGTTGGTGGGAATGCAGACTGGTGCAACCATTGTGGAATTCATTATGGAGATACTTCAAAGAACTAGGCCTAGAGGTCCCATTTGACCCAATAATTCCCATGCTGGATATCTTCCCCAAAGAATTAAAAGAATCATACCACAGTGATATATGTGCACCCAAGTTCATAGTGGCATAGTTTATAATAGCTAAAACTTGGAAACAGCCCAAGTGCCCATCAACTGGAAACTAGATAAAGAAGATGTGTTTTTTTATAAAATGAAGTACTACTTAGGCATAAAGAACAAGAAACTAGAGACATTTATAGCTAAATCGATAAATATTGAGGCAATACTCTTACGTGAAATAAATAGGTCACACATGTGTAAATACCGAATAGTTTCTCTAGTGTGAGAAACTGAAAGTGTAAATAAGGATTAAAATGATTAGAAAGAATAGGAGATGGAATAATCTGATACTCAACCCCCTGGACTCCCTGAACTGGCAACAAAAGAGGATATGGAAAAAATGAAATCAGAAATA
>NW_004624750.1:24160950-24212149 GCF_000247695.1 Heterocephalus glaber | reverse complement strand
GGGAGAAGTGTTCCTTCTTTTTTCTGCTTTAATTGTTTGATATAATTTATCAGTTAAAATGTATATAAGCCTGTTGTCATATAGTTAGGTTTTCAAGCTAGGGATATACTTTCTTTAATAGGTACTTTTCAAATTTTATATTTCCTCCAGAGTTAGTTTCATTAATTTGTCTTCCAAGGTACTTCTTAGAAGCTGTCAAATTTACTTCAAAAAGACTTTTGTAATATGCTTTCTATATCCTTTTAAATTCTGTAAAATCTGTGGTAATGTCTCTTAGACCTTGATATTGTAATTTTAGAAATGTATAATTGATATTGTGTAATAGGAAAAAAGGTCTAAAGGAGCAGGGGAAGTGGGAGGGGTAGGGGAAAGGAAAGAAAGGAAAAGAAAAAATATGAGAAAGGAAAAAAATGGAAACAAAGTCTTGCAAATAGGGAAGGGTGGAGGCAGTGAAGGGAAGGCAGGGGAAGAGGAAAAAAAAATAAGAACCAAAATACTCATGTAATGGTATAAGATCCCAATGATGAATGTAACTGTATTTTATACCTAAAATGTACCAATAAATTTAAGGGGGGAAAAAAGATAGATAAGATCTAGATATATAATTCCAGAAGGCTTACTTAATTTCTTCAAACATATTCAATCCTTGTGTATATTCTAGAGTTTTTTTTTTTGGTACCAGGGAGTATTCTAGTTTTTAATAGGTATTTTAAATATTTCTCACTTTTCTTTGGCAAAACCCTTTCTTTGCAGTACTTGGAATTAAACCCATGGCCTTCACACTGAACCACATACTCAGCCCTGTTGTTGTTATTATTATTATTATTAGATTTTATTTTGAGAGAGAGTCTTACTAAGTCATTACATTGCCCAAGTAGCGCTTGAACTTGCGATTTTCCTGCCTTAGCCTCATAGAGTGCTGGGATTGGAGGTGTGCCTCACTATTTCTAGATGTGTTTTATCATTTTTGTCTGATTATTTGAAGTGTAATACGTTCTTTCTACTACTGTATTTGTTCAGCTTTTTTATTGAAGGGGTCTCATTTAGGATAATGTGACCTTCTCTAGACTCAGTCTTGTGAATTTATGGAGTGCCTCTTCAAGTCAAAGCTGAAGAGTAACTGGATTTTCATTGGATCCCTGACCAATAGACCTGAGCTTTTCATAGTTCACAGGTTTGAGCTTCTTTTGTCACATACCAGCTAAAATAGCCTTGATATGTAACTTTCATTCGACTTTTCCACCCCCTGTATATAATCCCACTTGGGCTCTTCTTGGGACCCAAATAAAGCAGAAGTTGGCTGATTAGCAGAGGGTGAAGCTGCAAAGGCTTCATTGTTAGCCTATTTTGCAGCCTTTGTAATCCTTTCCCTTTCTAGTGCTGTACAACCAGAGATAAGAATGAATCGGACATCTCACCAGGTAACATCAAAAGCCATTGTTAAGGTATGGAAATCATCAGAAGAGTGTTCAAATCCTTAGAAAATCTACCCAATTTTTTCTTGCTTTGCTGAATGTTTAACTAAAAAAGAAAATAGCACATGTACTGTACCATCAGTGCCTGCTACTTCTCGAAGGGGTAGAGGAGTGGTGGCCTTAGATTTTGAATTGCCTGAGTCTAAGGCCCTATGGTAAGTAGACCCAGACCTAGTATTGTGTGCACTCAGGAGATGGCCTTTATCTCCTGAGGGTACTGATGAGCAGCTTGTTGAGGAGCTAGTCTGTAGGAAGGAGGAGCTGACAGGTTGGAGTCCTCTACAGCATTAGCCCCTCAGAGATGACAGCTTCTAGGGTACAGATCAGGCCTCTCACAAAGGGCCATAAAGGCTTGAATATAAGGTACCTCTGACCATTTGTTTTGTTCCTTAAAGTAAAGATATAATTGAAATATGGCATTATATTTTAGGCTGCCAAGGAGTGGCCACGTCTTATTTTCCCAAATGGATAAGTAAGCCATTTGTCATTACACAGTAATATAATATGATCTCTTTGAGAGGTCTTAGTGTGGAACTTGTCCCAGTGGCTAAGAAGATATCTGAGCAGGGACTCAAGGAATAGATGAGATTGTTCCCATCTGTACATAGGAGGAGTATTCAGCCACCCAGGAGTTTATCCTTGCAAGCCTGAATTCCTTGGGATCTAGCAGACCTGTCTCTGGGTCAGAGAGGGATGTGTGGGAACCTGACAGGGCCTCTCCTGCTAATCATGTCCAGCTCTTATATCAGGAATTCCTTAGCAGAGTTTAACCCTTTGTGGTGGACATCTCCAGCATTCAGTGAGCTCCAGAGCTACTTCCATTGGACCCATTGGATTTCTCCCATAAACACAGCTCATCTTCTGGTTGAAGAGCCCAGAAGTGGGATGCTGTACTGGCTGGATCTCTTTTGAAAACTCAGCTTTCTAGAGCAAGCCACAAACCATATATATTTGGTGACAAAAAAAATCTCAAAATAAAAAATGAGGTATTATGTAAATTCAGAAGCAGTATAAACTTAAAGCACAATTATCACAACAAAAGCAAAACTGAGTAAAGGAGGGCAAACCAGTATCAGCAAACTATCCCAGGAAGCTCATGACAAATTCCTCAGCCAACTTTACCACACTTAATCTCCTATCTCACCATGTGTGTGTGTGTCTTGTCCAATTCTTTGTTCAGGACACAAAGATCATGGGAAGAATTCCCCTGAGATCCATCATTTGGTAATATTGTCATATTAGATTGTAGCTCTCATAGAGAAAAATGAGTATGAGTATTTTAGTCAACACACACATGGTATGGGTTCAAAAAAATCTTCAAATTTTTATCAGTTGTTCACATACATTTGTATTGCTTTAAAAACATAAGTAATATGAAAAGTAATCTGTGCAAAGTATGTGAAGATTAGTTCTGTATGCAATCATGAACTTATACAATTAATATATACAACAGGTATAAAAATGTAAAATCCCTCAATGTGCTTATTTCCTTCTTAGACATTATTTCCTCCTTATTGCCTTAATATAAATAAATACATACTTTCATGTGTTATACAATTTCTTTAGCCCTCTGGATTTTGGTTGTTTGTACTTTGTTCTGGCTGATTGAATCTGTGGCTGGAGTTGCCCCAAAAGGTGCAGCAAGGGAATTCTTGAAAGAGACTACTATAATCCAGGCTGAGAGGGGGTCAGCTGGGATTCATAAAAGAGAAGCACTAAACATCATGGAGATTAACCAAAAACATTTGTTAAAGGAACTCATATGCAAAGGGGTTCAGCATCCTCACAAATGCCCAGAAATAATTAAGTGCAGAGTCAGCAACTTTTTATTCTATGCAGTTTATTTGAAGGCTTAAAGAACAAAGTTCGGGGATGGGGTGACCTGGTTTCTACATGTATAGCACTATAGTTATCTTTCAGTGGTTAGAGAGGTAACCTAAATGAATTTATCAGTGTCTGAGAATGCTCAATGTCCCCACCTGGGTTTGACCAGGCAAGAAAAAATGTACCAAGAGACAGATGAGCTCACAGATGAGTCAACCCACTGCGTTTTTGTCAAGACAAAGAAAGAAAACAAAGGGAACTGGGAGAACCCAGTACCTTATTTTCATATGAAAGCACCACTTAATTCCCTTTGATCTTCCACTTTACCATCCAGAATTGAATCCACACTTTAGTCACCCTGATTGATTTGGGTATCAAAAATTATTATTTATTGTCTATTAGACACCACATTCTAAAACAAGGAAAGAAATTAGAAAAGAAGTTCCACATCTCCTCAAAAGAACTACAAATTCAATTTATGCTAAGTAGTGAGTTCAAGACCTACCTGAATCACATAGTGAGAATTTGACTCAAAAATAAATAAAGTAAAAAAAAAAAACAACTGCCAATTCACCTACATGTACATTTACATGTCTCTTCCTTCTCATCAGAGAAGACCTGTTCTGCTTCAGTGACATCTTGTGTGCACTGGGGAAAATATATTTCAAGCATTTCAGAAACCCTTTACAATTCATTATTTTTCTTTCCTTTCCTTTTTCTTTAACATTTCCTCTGGATTTATTCAACATTTGAGGGAAGAGGGATAGTATCTCTTCCTTTCTTCTATATATCAAACTGATTGATTTTTTCCTCCCTCTGATACTTTCAGTGTAGACTTCTGAATGATGGATTGCCTCTGTGAATGTCCTCGTCCATTTTCTCTTTTCAGTTCTTATGCTCAATACCATGACTTTAAATGAAACCTCCATTAATAACAAACTGGATCACATTTCTTATCACTCTCCTTTCTCTCCTCAACTACAGACAAGGTGGTCTCCCTGATGTCCTAGCACCTTAATGTTAGACTAATGTTCCAATTACAGTGTTTTAAGCTTTGCTTGTCTTAGACTACTAATGGTTTGCCTCTTATCTGCATAGCTCACCACTTAGCTTCATGCAAGTCTCTTCCCAAATATTATCTTTATGGCTATGTTATCTAGAAATATCTCACAGGTCTAACCCCATTAGACTATTATAACTTTTTTCATGATCCTATTTTATTTTATTTTATTTTTCGGATTGGACTTTTCAACACTTGAAATTATACTTTACACACTATTTGTTTGGGGGATTCAAACCATAAAATTTTCTATAGTGATAACTGTAATTATTCCATAGGGTGATTGAGAAAATTAAATGAGCAATAATATGAAAAATGCTTTAATGTCATTAGAAAACATATTCTGGGTTTTAGCTAGTTTTAGTATTATTTTAAAAATTTCCTTGAACTTGAATATAAGTTCTGAAAGCCATAGTTGCTTTGTTTTCTGCTATATGTATAGCTCTTAGAACAATGTCTAATGACACTCAGCAATTATTTATATATTTAATAGAATCATGGCTCTCAAATCTGCATTTTCAACCTTAATTTACTTCTGAACTTCATTTGAGTATATCAAACTTAGTAGACTTCCCTTAGATGTCTAGTCAGATTCCAATGTATTTGGATAAAATAGAAATATGACTATGGTTTTCTTAACGTCTTTCATACCATCTATGAACACTTTAGAAACACTTTTAAGCCTTTTCTTTTTTCCTTTCCCACTTCATCAACAAGTCCCTGTAATACAACTGACAAAGTATGTTCCAAATTACCTCACTCATCACTGCCTCCTCTGCCAAACTCACACCCAGACTAGAGCAACTGCATCCCAATTTTTTCCATTATTAATTTTTCTGTTATCTATTTTCCAAATAATTTTTTGGTCATCTCCTTCTAAGACCAGGAGATAAAGGAACAAAGTGAAAGGTCCTGTATTAAATGAGTAAACTGAAGCCCAAAGCCCAGATAAACTCAGATAAGACTCGAGCAAAGGAGAAAGGACAAATCCCCAAATAAACTATGATGGGCCTCAGAAACATAGGATGGCAGATGACAAAGAAATAATAAAAGCATCTGATGACAAGAAGCAGTGAGAAACCAGCATTTTTGCGGAAGGTCTTACCCCTTGGCCTTTTGAGTCAAAAAGCTATATATAAGTTTGTAGATTCAGGCACTTCCTTGACGTCCTTCTTACCCCCTCAGTACAGCAAGGGCTTTTCTTTTCTTTGTTCTTCTAATAAACCACCCTCGGTGCCATTCTCCAATGCCTGTCATGTTCTGCAGCATCAATATTCATAGCCCTCAGGACAAGAACCCAGATGGAGCGAGCTGCTTACACTTCTGCTGCCTGAAACCCACTTACACCTTCCCATTCCAATTAGAATAAACAAAGCAAATCAAACAAACAAAAACCCAGACTCTCTTCAAGTTTTATAATATCCTATAGGACCTGGCTCTGCCTCTATCTCTTTCCCCATTGAATTCTAATATTTTTTCATTTTCTCCAGGCATATTAATTTGTGTGTGTGTGTGTGTGTGTGTGTGTGTGTGTGTGCTCTTTGGATATAACTAACTGCATTCTCAAATCAAATTTGCTTCTTCTCAATTTGAGTCTTTTTTTCCCCCAGATTTACCCTTTCCTGTATCATAACTGTTAGTTACGGGTAGCTACCTAAATTCAAAGTAGTTAAATTTTTAAATTTAGTTCCTCAGTTTTATTAGCCACATTATGTGCTCAATAACACCTAAAATAGAGCTTTTATCTCAGAAATTTTACTGGGTAGTAATGCTATACACCTTCTTTTGCCTTCTTATATTCATGCAGATTTTCACTAAAAGCTATTTTCCCACAAGCACCTTCCTTGACCCCATTAGTACAAATAGCCACAGTCATTACCGCATTACAATATTTTTTACTTATCATGGATCTGAAATGTTCTTGTATATTTATTTCTTTACATTTGTGATAACCTGATTTTTTTCCACAGGTCAGTAAGATTGTTAAAGAAAAACATTTGATATTTTAATATACTCTGCAATATACAGAAATAACTCTAGAAATAGAGTAGAAATTCTGTAAATATTTACTAGAGACTAATTACTTGAAACAATTGGAATTTTCCAAATATGTTAAAAACCTATGTCTTTAAAAAAATTGTCCCTAGTTTAGACATATTCTCCTCTACCTTCTCTAGATGTCTTCTTCATAGTAAGGCTAAGTTTATTGTAAAAAATTGTATCTACATGGTCATCTATTCTATAATCTGTTCCTTATTACTTAAATTTACTCACCACTACCAGATATGTTCATGATTTTATTTTTAATCTATATACACATGAGTTTAAGTATTTATTACTATAGCCCAGAACTTCTGTATGAGCTGTGGAATTTATACTTCACTGCCCACTTGGCATTTCCTTTGAGATGTGACAGAGGAATATCAGACTCCAGGTATCAAAAACTGAAAATAGACACTTCTATTCTACTTGAACCCAACTTTTATCCAACATTCTCTGTCCCAGTGAATGCTGTATTTATAATTCCAGATTTCTAGGAATCATCTTTACTTTCTCCATTTCTCCACATTCAAATTATTTCTAGCTTTCATCAGTTATCTTAAAAATCTCAAAATTAATTTATAGTAAATATACAGAGAAGGTGTAATTCATCAACAAACAGCTCAGTAAATTATCATACAAGCAGCACTGGAAAAGCCTACTTATATCTCTTCCTTGTTATTATCCATCCTTCAATAAGAATAAATATTGAATTGTTCTGATTTCTAACATTATGATTTAGTTTTCAGTGATTTTAAACTTTATAAAATAGGATCATATAATGTTTATCTGTTTTAGTCAAAATATCTTCATAAAATATATTCACTTTTTTGTCTAAAATATAATCCACTAACTTTCCACTTTTGTAAAGTATTTCATTTATAAATATAAACATAATTTATATATATTATATATAAGTATAATTAATGGGTATAAATAACCCATTAATTATTCATTTTTCTGTTAATTTTTCAGTTGTTTCAATTTTTTTATCATTAAGTCCAGCATAAATATTTCTGTGCAGTTCTTTTTATGTATTTATGTCTGTGTGTAAATTAATGTGTGTACTTGTACTTTTGGATCTATAAGTCTAATTCTCTGATGAATGCATAGATTGAGAATGACCAGCCTTACTGATTTTTAAAAACATTTTGGGTATGTTTTAATAATCTTTTTATCTCTACTCCTGCAGCTTGTTGAGGATGAATTTTCCAAGGAGGCTAATAGCATTCATTTCCTTATGCATTCAAGCATAAATACATTCATTCATAAAATCAGCAAAAGTACTTAAATTATTACAACCGTCTCCCTTGTCTTCTAATCAATTCAGATTCATTCTTAATAGTTGTCTTATTCTAATTTCAAATAGATTGTTGTTGACTGAATACACCCACACTTGAATGCTATTTACTCAACACCAAAACTCTGCCTTTGCTTTCTTCTGACCCATACTTTTTCTTTTACTTATATTTCATCTTTCTTATCTTAGCTTACAAATGTCCCTGCACTATTTTATTTGGTTCCTTATGCTACTTTAACACTCAGCATAGTAAAAATTTATTTCTTTTGTCTACCTGCCTTGTTAGTTTGTGAGCTCCTTGAGATTAGAGCTTGGATTTCATCCACAAGGAACACTAGATCCTAGCAAAAGAAATGAAATTCCTTTGACAAAAAAAGTAAGGCTTTTCTTCTCCTTACTTGGGTCTCAAGTTTTTCATTATAAAAATTAAATATTATCTTCATCTTTATTCAATTCAACAATGTCATATGATTCATCGCATTAGTCTCAGATGATGAATATGCATTATTTCAGGCATAACAATATAAAAAGTAATTATTATCTGAGAAAATGGAGACAAAACATTGAAGACGTTTAGTAAGATAGAAAGAAGAAGATAAAATAGAGAAGAGAGAAAAATACAAAAAGGAGGAAGAGTAGAGAATTTTGTATTATAAAGATAAAAATGGCTTTGTTCTCACTTGTATTAATTTCAGCCTTCAAAATTTCTATATTTCATACCTTTTTCACACTAGAGTTCCAACTAGAATAGAATGTTCTGAATTATCAGGAACATTTTAATTTTTTAGTATGTCTAACTTACCAAAAAGTGCAAAATCCAGAGGAAAATATTTTCCTGGTTTTTGTACGAGCTTTGTTAGTGTCAGTAGTCATAATCTACATCTGCAAAATTTGGATAGCTCCACATTTTCAGAAGTGACTGAAGACAGAGTTGATTAAATAATTGCATTACAACTAAATTGACTTTATATTTATATAGATCCAATATAATTATTTTATTCCAATTTAACAAATAATAAAAGATGAATTAATAGTACTGGTCAGTAAAAGGAATTATCATTCAAAATTTCAAGAATTCTATATATTTTATTTTTGTTCAACATTCACTATGAACAACTAAATATATTACATGATGTCAAATTATATAACTGTTATGTATTGTTTAAATCAGGAGAGAGAGTCTTATTTTTCCCAGATTCATTAAGGTATAATTGAAAAATAAAAATCATACACAACTAAGCTGTACTTGATGATTTGATATACATGTATTATCACAATCAAGCTAATGAACACATTCAAACCTCACATAGTTGTGATTGTGTGTATGTTTTTGTTGTTGTTGATGTTTCTGAGACATGGTCTTTCTATGTAGTTCAAATTGGGGTTGCATTCACTATGTACCCCAGTCTGGCCTTGAACTCACTTGTACCCGTGCCTCAACTTCCTGAGTGCTGGAAGTATCACCATGCCTGGTTTAAATTTTTTTTTTTTCTTTTTTAACAGTACTGCAGATTGAACCCAAGGAAAGCTGAGCTACCAGATCAGAGCCCTTTTCATTTTTTACTTTGAGACACAGTCTTAATTTCTATGTAGCTCAGGATGGCCCTGAACTCATGATCCTCTTTATACCTCAACCTGACAAGTAGCTGGGATTACAGGTATGCACCACCACATCTGGCTAATTATATGTGTATTTGTGTATATTACTGTGTGTGATGTTTAATATGTACTTGTTTACCAAATTTCAAGGGCAGTATTATTAACCATAGTCACTACACTGCACATTAGATTCCCTGAACTTATTCATCTTATAACTGAAAGTTTGTATCTTCTGACCATCATCTCTACATCCCCTCCTCCCATGGCTCCTAGTAACCACCATTGGTTTCTGATATGAGAGGACTTCTTTTTTTATTTCCTCAGTACAGGGGATTGAACCCAGGGCATTACCACTGAGTTATATAACATCCCTTTTTATGTTTTTATTTTAAGACCGGGTCTCATTTAGTCACTAAATTAACCAGGCTGGGTAAAACTTGTATTCTTCTGTGTCACCCTTCAAGAGTGCTGAGGTCATAGGGATGCTCCATCATCACTCCTGCCTTTGCAAAAAGTCTTGATTGAAAAACAGAATGTCAAAATTGTTTGCGATGAGAAATATATTCTTTAGTCCACACAAAATGATATTTTTTCACAGATGAAAAAGATGATACTACTTACTAGTGTGACAGCTATAGTACACATACATGAGAGCTGATAAACAATTCATGGTTTATGTGAATATTATTAATGTGATTTAAGGATTAAAAAATCTCCAAGAAGCTAATTATCAATAACTGTCAGTATTTATATTGAATACATACAAAGCATATGGTAAAGTATCTGAAAACTGTGTTATAAATATATCTTCTGGGTATAAGAAATATCATTAAAATTGGAAAGAAAAAGGTGAAGTTGACTCATGTATGATTTATACTATGTAAAATTAAAATGTTCCAACACTAATGAATGCTTTAGAGTTAAGAAGATCAAAATTGTATACTAAAATTATAGCAAGTAATAACTCCTGCATTTTCTAATAAAATAATACAAAGTTGCTAAGTGACATTTGGAATTTTTATCTTAAAATATTATTAGGGTAAACACATGAAAAGCAGTACAAAATGAGATTATATATGTTAAATGGTTGATGTTGAAGAAAAGACATATTTACTATTGTAATTTAGTGTTCTCAAGTAAATCAAATATTATTTGAGAATATTAGGGAAGCCATAAGAAGAACATAAATCCTCCCAAAACAACAATATATTTTTATTCTATTCATCACTTATTATTATTATTATTATTACTTGGTACTGGGGATCAAACTGGGGACCTTGTGCTTGCGAGGCAGGCGTCTGAACCACTGAGCTAAATCCCCGCCCCCATCACTTATTTTTCAATTGTTCAGTAATATTTTTTCTCAATACAAGTTTCTTCTTACCAGTATTTCTGCACATTAAATATTATGTGTTTATTTCTTTTAGAATCTCTAGTTTTACCCAAAAAACATATTTGTATTAACTTCATAAATTAATTTTGTAAAACAACATTTAAATGAATTTTTTCATTAGGATGATATTTCTATAGTCTTCATGCTTTTCTAAAAGATGATTATAAGCTGTACCTCATATTCTTTAAAACATTGATTAATACAGAATAATGTTTTCTTGACTATGGACAGCAATTATACTTTTGTGTCTATGATTATAAATATCTTATTTCTAAATAAATGTCCAACATATTTTATGCTGGACCGGGGATGTAGCTCAGCAGTACAGTGCCTGCCTGGCAAGCACAAGGCCCTGAGTTTGATTCCTGGTAACACCCCCCTTCCCCCGAAAAAACAACATATTTCATGCTGAGGTTTCTAAAGGATTTTTGAATGAAATCAAAGAAAATGTAAGTAAGTCAACTAAATTTGGATAACATCATGTTTTCCTTCACACTTTATGGTGAACATCATTGCTAGGAGTCAAATAAACTGATTTTTATAGCTTTCAAAAATAAAATTATGAAAATATGGTAATATACTTTTTAGTGTTTCATGCATAAGGATATATTCAGCACTGTGTCCAGATGTCCTACCCAGGAATACTCTGAAGAAGCCATGTCTATTGAGGAGCTTGAAGACTTTTGACCTTGAGTGATTTAAATGTCAAAATTGTGAAAGATGGAATGTTGGAGATCAAGACCCAACGTTAACTTGGGCTATCTTTAACCTTTCCTATCAACCTCTCTGTCTAACCTAACATCCTAACATCTTCTTGGGTTGTATCGCTAAAACTCTTGGAATGTATCACTAAACATGACACAGCTCTAGCTTTCATCAACCCTAAACCTAAAATTTTGATGAAGATAACATGGGAATAATGGAGACTATAATTCCCCCTTTAGCTCATCTACTTTATACTTCCAACAATGTAATCGGTCAATATATTGATTCTTTTTTTTATTTGTTTGCTTTTGTTTTCTTGTGACTATAGAAGCTCATGCAACCTCTTCCACATTGACACATGCTATTTTAATCTGTTTCCAGGGCCGCACTGTCACTCATATTTGTTTCAGAATAAAATTTTTTCTTCTTCCTTTGTTTCTTAGTTATTTTCTTTGTTGCTGGGATAAAATACTCAACAACTACAACTTAAAGAAAGAGAGGTATATTTTGAGTCACAGTCTGTAGAGATTTCAGTCTGCAGGGTGCTGGCTCCAAGGAAAGACAACATGGCAGATGGGTATGGTAGTGGAGAAACAGCTCCTGACATGGCAGCAGGAAACAGAGAGCTCAAGGGAGGAGTGGGGGAGATAGACCTTTCCAGGCAATACCCCCAGTGACCCACATCCTTTGACCAGGCTTCATTGGGAGTGCACAAATCCCCAGACTTAACTTTGGAAGGCTCTGCTTTCAAGTTAACTTACCTGGGTGTTAGTAATACACAGATCCTTGTTGGCTGCTGGTTACAACTTTTTTGTTTGTTTGTTTTGTTTTGTTTGGTATCAGGCATTGAACTCAGGACCTTGTGCCTGCCAGGCAGGCTTTGTGCTACTGAGCTATATCATTGGCCCTACAACTTGTGATAAGGCAACTCACTTTACCAGAACAATCATGAGAAATAACAAGACAGAAATTACAGTAGCTAGAAAAGAGATGGAAGGCACAGTATTTTGCTTGAATATGTCTTATAAATTCCATCTCCTTACCTTTGCGATGGTATGACACAGCTCTAGAAGGAAAGGAATATTGAATAGCAGATCAGAAACTGCTTATAACTTGTCTTCTTACTATCCAACAATTCATGTCCCTTCCCCATGCAAAAGACTTTTACTGCTTCTCAAATTTTACTAAATTTTTACCCCATTACATAATATCAAAGTCTACAATCTTGTCATGTAAATCAGATGTAGATGTGGATAGGCCTCTTAGAGCCAAATTCCTCAGATGTGTAAATCTGTGAAAATGAAACAGGAGACAAGTTTTTTGCCCATCCCCTCACACACACTGAGTCTATGGTTAAACAATGTAACTGCTATAAACACAATCCTCTTCAAAATAGAGGGAAGATGGTAAGCCCTGAGAACTTACTGTTCCAAAGCTGTTTTGAAATCTTTTGGGACAAATGTTGAAAACTTGATTAGGTTTTGTGGCCTGTGAATAATTCTTCATGGCTGTTGAATTTGTTGTCTGGGGTCTGAGTGTCTTCCCTTTCTATGTATGAGTTCTTGGAGAAGTAGCTGCTCAGGCAACTACTCAAGAGCCTCTTTTAATTGTGCCTCTCTTTGGCCCACTGTGTTTCTGTAGATTTTTCTCAGAACCTTTAATCTGTGAATATCACTGGGATTTATTCCATTAGATAAAACCCACATCCACATATCTCCTCAGGACAATTTCTTCCTCACTTTAGGATCTTGCTGTGAGGTCTAAAAATCAATGGTCTTAGTGTGTCTTTTTCTTGGTTGATGTCATTGAGGGCATACCCTGTACCTTTCTAAAGATTCCTTTGTCTGACTGTAATCTTTTAGCTTTCTGAGGTCCTAATGAAAGTTTATGTAGTCACACTCTCATTTTATCTGTAAGCCACATAGTAATGATAGTTCAGAGGTCATTTCTTATTTTAGTATCTTTCCTTTTCTGGAGAGGATGGGAAATTTCAGATAACCCAGTACTAGTTCTTCCTTGTTTAATAACTGTCTCTTCAATTTTATCTTTCTTAGCTTGTATTTCACTTTAAACATCAAGAAAAAATCAGTAAACATTTCAGCTCTTTATTTGGGGATCTCATTTGTTATATAACCAACTTCATAAAGCCCATATTCTGATTTCCACATAACTGCTGATGACAGTGGTATGTTTATTCCACTACCTAATAAAACATACCCCTTGCTGTATTAAAAAAAAAACATATTTTTCTAACTTCATTTAGAAACTTCACTGGCAGGGTTCTCAAAGTCTAGATCCCTACTAAAAATCAGTCCAAAGTAATTTAGCTATTCTCTAACTTACTGAGCAAAATCAACCTAGTCTCTACTCATTGGCCAATTCCAAAGCTACTACACCATACTTAGGATTTACTGTGGTACCACAGTGTTTCCATTGTCAAAATAGCATTTATCTATTGCTTACTTTAAACTTATCTTAAATTACCTTAAAACTTGAAGACCTAGCCGGGGATTTAGCTCAGTGGTTCTGGCACCTGCCTCGCAAGCGCAAGGTCCCGAGTTCGATCCCTGGTACAAACAAACAAACAAAAAAACAAAACTAAAACTGAAACTTGAAGACCTTGATCCCAATATATATTAATGCAATTTTTGTCTCTCTTATTCCATGTTCCATATTTATCTCTCATTTTTCTTTCTGTAGATTAGAAATTCAGGGTCTATTGGCTGGGTTCTCTGACTCAGGAAATATGGCTATAAGCATGGTATTGGCTAGGATTTCCATCATTTTACAGTTCCTCTGTGGAAGAATTACATTTTTAAACTCACTCTCATGGTTGTTGGCACACTACATTCTTCAGAAGCTGGTGCCTGAAGACACCTTCAAGTGCTCTCATGTGGACCTTTCAGTAGCTATCGCACAATAAAGCAGATGTGCCAATAAAACAAAGAAGCATGAAAAGGGGGCACACAAGACTGAAGTCAGTGTTCTGTGAAAGGTAGAAGTGCCATCTCATATCTTTTGTTGTATTCAGTTCATAAGAAATATGGCAAAGTACTAGGCTATACAAGGGGTTAGCCAGAGCATCAATATCCCTGGGAGCCACTCCAAGAGGTACATACTATATAACCATGAACACTAGACTCATAAATAGCTTAGAAACAGCATCCATTCTTACCTTGTCCTACGAAGTTACAGAAAGATATGAGAAATATTTGTTCCAGGGAGGCCATTTATATTTATGAAACTAAACATTTATTCAGGCACTTATTGTTTGATCATCTTTCTAGTGGTGGAAAAAGCAGAAAAGTGAGGTTTCTGACTAAACTTTAGTTTCCAAAATGATTCAGATTTAAGAAGAGAGGGATTATCTAGAATATATACTCATTGATTTCATGAAGTACCAAAGCAAATTTTTATTCTCACCGCTTACTTTTTTATTTTACCTAAAAGGAAATAGAGATTGCATTCCTGATACAATTAAAGATATATCTATAAATCAAATAATCCCAGGATCTTCATTATTTGTAAAAAAATTGTTTCAACTTCTCTGCAGTTCTGTTTGAGTGCACACATAATATTGATAAAATACAGTTATGAAAAATTTATATTAAGTCAACACATACACTGGAAGGATACACAATAACTTTTAAAATTGTGATTATGAAAGAAAGAAAGAGAAGCATAGAGTACAGAGAAAATTTTCTTGTTATGTTTCTGGATAGTTAGAGAACTCTGAGAAAATCTTACTGAAACTTGGCGTTTGGACTAAAGGACAAGCTTCAGAAGTTAATTTATGGCTGAATAGGGAGAAAGAGCTCCAGAGAGAGGTTATATGGCACATTTCATGGGGGAACAAGTGTCAAGGCCACAAAGACATCTTTTCCTTTTAACATCAGAGACACTGTAGACTTATTTACTTTCTAAAGATACATTTTCAAGGGCACATTCTTTAGAAAGTGAGCAGTTTCTCTTTGTAAATACCAAGATTATTTTTTTTGAGATTTTCTTAACTATCTTAGACTTCCATTTTTAGGATGGTATCATTTTATTCCTCTAGATAAGAACCTGGCCTGAAGGAAACCAGACTATTTTCTGTAGGAAAATAATAATATCTTTAGCTTCAAAAATTATCTAGATTAGGATAATATTAACATATATAGATTTATGAATATGCTCAGTTAGAGCCACACAGGAATATTTCAATGGTATCTTTATTATTTCAATTATTAAAAAAAAAGGAAGACCTGAAACAAATATAACAAAATGTTTCAATGTGGTTTGTAATGCAGTGATTGCTACATTAGTCTCATCTCAAAATAAGCAAGTTAAAAAAATGTAATTTGACCAACATTTTAGTAGAGTCCAGAAAAACGTTTTAGGGTCAAAGGAAATTTTGACCTTCAGACACATTGTTCTGTAATAGAAATACGAAGGCAATAATTTCATTCCAAATTATATGAGAAAGTTGTCTACTTTTCAAGAGAGCAAGATGAAATGCTTTGTATGTTCGACCTTCTGGGAAATAATTCATACAGTATTTAATTCTGATTTGAGTATAGTTTCCCTAAAAAACTATAATTTTAATTAACACATGCTTTTTATAAAATGATCACTAAGTTCTAAACAAATTTGATTCAAAAACCTATTCTTAGAATTAAGATTAAAAGTTTCAAACTGATCATTTGGGCTGCAAGGATAATATGACCTTATAAAACTGGCAGAGAGGTTAAAAGAGTGTATGCTCATTCAAATTATATATCATATCATTCTTGTGGAATTAAAATGTTTTTATTGAATAAATATAAGGGATCGAATGCCTCCATGTGTAGCAGACGACAGTGTCCACTTCCAAATGGGAACTTCTCCAGAATGGGAGAATTGCCCTTGAATATTTTAATTACTAATTGTGTACTGACAGTCTATCTATTGATGACTTGAACTGCTCCCAAATATATCGCCAGTCATCATTTTTAATTTTAATGTGGATGAAGATTACTTGTGGGAATCTATTAAGAGAAAAGTAAATTTAATCATATAGCTCAATGGCTCTTAAGTCAGTGGTCAGCATAAGAAGTAATCTGTTAATACATTCAGTCAGAAATAGTAGAGTATCAAAAATTATATGAAGCATCAAAAAAGCACTCAAGACAGTCTATGGTCAAATCGTGTGACTCAGCAATGTATATGAGAATGCATGATGTTTTTATATCTTTATTCTACTCATTTTAATGTGTGAGATTCTAATATCATGTTAATGTTTCATGATCTCCAGATGGTTCTTGCTGCCCTCAATATTTCATTCCTATAACATATAGAAAGAAGATTGAAAGGGGTGGAAAGCAAATATTAACCCAAGATTAGGAGGAGAACATTCTATGGTTCCTTAATTTGTACTGATTAATAGTGTTTGTCCTATTATTTCTGTAGCTATAATGGAGCCTAACAAAAACAGCATTTTTGGTTAAGAATATTGCCACACTGCAAATTTGGGATTCTGTTATTAAGAAGTAAAAAATTGATATTGGATAAGCAATCCAGTTACATGAAATAAAAGTTTGTATCTTCTCTGATTAACATACATTTGGATTACAGAATACATAGTTCGTCAAAAAATTTTAATTTGCATGCAATATAGTGTAATTTGGATAATACTAATTGATAACTTATTGTGTTTAAAAAGGATGCCAGTACTTCTTGTGTTAAATAATTAAAAAAAGAAACTTTACTCAATAAGAATTACTGCCCCAATTGTACATGAGAAAACTGTAACAAATACTAAAGAATCGGGACATTAAAATTATTAAATTTTCATTTATACAGTGGAGAAAATAATATCCTACAACTCATAGTGATGTACATGGGATCATATAAAGTCTTTTTTTTTTTTGGTATCAGGGATCAAACTCGGGTCCTTGCACTTGTGCAGCAGGCAGCAAAACCACTGTGCCAAATCCCCGGCAATCAAATAAAGTCTTACATGAAAAGACCTTAAAATGATTTTGTTCTATGGTACTAGTGATTAAACCCATGATATTTCCACTGAGCTATAACCCCAGATTTTGTTTGTTTGTTTGTTTGTTTTGAGACAGAGTTTCACTAAATTGCTATGCTTTCCATCTGGGCTTGAACTTGTATTCCTTTGGCCTGAGCATACCAGAATGCTGGTATTACAGACCTGTGCCACCATGACTGGCCAAAAATGGCATATTTTAAGTAAATGTCAATTATTCTTGCTATCTAGTCACTTTGTGTATTGTTAAAAAATAACCTGAAAAATACCCTATACTTTTTCATATTCAGTTCTCTACTTGGTCACTTAAAAGTGTTCACACTTTCCTTAAAAATGTTTTAAAACAGATATATTCCTGGGCATGGTGGTGCATATCTGTAAACCCAGCACTCAAGAAGCTGAAGCAGAAGGATTGTGAGCTAAATGTCAGCCTGGGACACAAGGTGATTTTGAGGGTAACCTGAGTGAGACTCTGTTTTAAAATACCAGAGATTTAAAAAATAGATAAATTCAATAATTCTTTAAGGTAGTTCAGATAAACACATAAAGCAAGATAACTATAGAATTTCATTTTCCTAATGATAACTTACAAAAATTTTCATTTTTCAAAATTCATTTTCTTTTTAAAAAGTTCTTATTATATATTAAGAGGAACAAAGCTTTCAGTTTTGCAACTCTATAATATCTTCACAGCAACCAGCAAAATAACCAAGCGAGGAGTTCCATTTCTACTTTTTCAAAATGATTAAATTAAAACTCTGCCTGATTAAATAATTGTCTAATTCACAAGCCCTAGAAAGTGGCAGAGGAGGAACCAGAACACAGTCTACTCATGCTAAACTTTATATACCCTGTACTAAATTTGCAGTGAAAATGTTAATGACAGCATCTTCGCTGAATTTTTCTGATTCAGAAATTAAAGCAAATTAACATTTATTTAAATATATAAAAATACAAGTATATTCTTTCCTACCTTAAAAGATATCCTAGCTGCTCATTTGAATACAGATACATTTTATACAAAAGAACACTTACTTGACTGAGCTTTTATGTGCTGAAAACAGACCCAAACACAAGTCAATAAAAGGTTAGTGAAAGAATTAAAGAATTTCAGCTCTCGGTTCAAATATTGCTTCAATTGATTTGCTGAATTGCCTCAGGGAAATGGTCTAATATAGTTGTATCTGTTTTCTCATTTGTAAAATAGGAAGTAAATTTTATTTTCTTACCTCACATGGGTGCTATATGAGCTAATTAGTCAAGTTTAATTAGGTAAATACAGGTTCCTTTTAGTTAGTTTATTCTACAGAATAGAGAATTGACTGGTTAAGCTGACTAACATTTTCTAGAAAGTTACGAAAGTTACATTGACTGAAAAATATAGGTTTATTTTAGTAAATTTAAATCTTATTTACCAAAAGAAACAAATACTGAATTGTAATTGCTTTTAAGAAAAAAAATAACTCTTGTATTTCTAGTGCATTCCGAAAAGATCTGAACCAAATTAATTATTATTAGAATTCCTTTCATAGAAACACTTGTAGAAATTCATGGACTATAGATTTTTAGCACTAAAATGTACACTACATTTCATATAGTTAAATCCACACATATTTTACTTCCCTTTAATTACCTGAAAATGAATCCTCTGAACATTTACAATGAACCTATCACCTTAGAATAAATGTATGTTTGTAAATACACACCTGATGTGATGTGTACAGTGAATGTTTAAACTGAAAAAAAATTACTGTAATAGACTTACTATCATTAATCTCCCTCAAAATACTCCCACTTATAGTGAACACATTCTATCATTTTTGTCACTTTCCAAGTGACAAAATTTGGAAGTCCTATTTGGTGAGTGTTTTATGAGTTGTGATAAAAAATAGTGACTGTAGCTGCCAGATGCCATCCAAAAAAATACAGTCTTGTAAAGTATACAGTATTGGTATATCCTCATCCACCATATTCACCAAATCTGACACCATGTGACTTCCTCAAAGTTAAAATAAGCATGAAAAGTAATAATCTTGTATTGATTCAGGGCAGCAAATAAGACATGAAAGCACCACTAAAGATGCTAAGGAAAGTGCACTTCCAGAACTGCTTCAAGAATGATGGGATAAGTGTGTTAGAAGTGAGTGGGAGTATCTTGAAGGGATTAATAGTGTTGTGTTTTTTATGGTAATAATTTGCTTTCATTTAAATATTCATGATGTCTTTCAATCACAAACATATATTATCTATAAGTGCATAAAATATAAATTTCTAGGCAATAAACTATAGTTTTATAAATCAACACAAAGTAATGACAGATGTAACATCAATTTGAATCACGAAATAAAATATTTTTTTAACACTTAAATCATTTTCAACTTCTTTCCAATCCATCACATTTAATGTTATCCACAAAGTTATGTTGTCAGGTTAAATAGTATTTGGTACAAATTTTCATTGGAAATTTAAATTTGATTGTGCCTTCTGAAATTTTTTCTTTCTGAATTTTACAATTCTTTGAAAGGTAACATCTTAATTCTAACAACATACATTATTTGCCCTTAAAATATCAATATATTGTGTATTCCTTTGTGTAAAGTTTCAGTTACTCTTGACTATGTTTTCTGAGCTTTAGTCACTGTTATATGATAGAGTATTTTGTCTAAATATACTGAACTTCAAGCTTCATTATATTGTTGATGAACATTTGAGTAGTGTCAGGTTATAGCAATCATAATTAATAAGAAATTCATTTTCTTGTATTTAATTCTTGGTGGTCATAAGAATAAATTATATATTGACTATTTTTGAAGTAAAATTTCTAAATCCTACAGAATACATATATTGAACTTTAGTATAAATTTCCAAAGAGTTATCCCAAATAATTGTGCCAATTTTTGTTCCTTCTAGTAGAATATGAGGGTTCTTATTCCTATACAGCCTTTCCAACACTGGGTATGGTATTCATAATTTTAACCATACTAGTGAGAGTCAGTGATATTGCATAATGGCTTTAGTGTATAATTCTCTGATTTCTCATGAGGCTGAGATAACAGTCATATGGTTTTAAGTTATTTGAATATTCTTTTTTAAAGTTCCTCTTCAAAAACTGTTGCCAGTATTTTCTATTGATATATCTGTCCTTTTAAAAGTTTTTATATTTCTGAACACAAGTATGTATGTGTCCATATAGAGTAATTGTTTTAAGGAGAGAATAAAGTGTACTCAAAAAAGGAAAGAAATATAAGAATTACAAAATGTTGATTATGTAAATGTTGACTAAAAGAGTTGGGTCTACAATCCTGCAATTAATTATTGAAATTATGACTATTCTTACACAGAAACTGGGCCACAAAAGCCTTTTCTTACTTATAATTATTGATTACATTTTGTTTAATGTTTTCATTAGTACCTGTTTGCAGTATATAATGATTATATTCATTGTGGGGAGTCAGTATGAGTACAGAACACATCTAAATTTTTTTTACTTCTCCTTCCCACACTACCACCTCCTTCATCTCTTGGTGCCCTTCCCATTTGCAAAAGACCTATCTCCTTGTATTGTATTATTTATTTTTAAATTGTATTGGTTACATTTTTTAAAAAATGCTTTTGGATCCTTAAGAAAGACACTGTTGTAAGAGGCACCTATAGATCTCCACAGAAGAAAGCAAAATTACTAGTTGTGAGCTTTTTTTAGTAAATAATCTAATTTGATTGATCATGAGATACAGTCAGTTTTGGGCCAAAACAGAGTAAATTCTTTGACAACTCTGAGCTTTCATGGGCAGGCACTTTAATAGAGTCTAGGATCATCCCAGAGACCTGGCCTCCAGCTGTTAAAAACTACATTAGTGTTTAAAAAAACCCTAAATTATTGTTATTTTATTTGTAAATCTTTTAATATGGGGAGAAGAGGAGAATTACATAGTGTTTAGAGTCTGATTTATATAGGCTGAAGTCCAGGCTTTGCCTGAATGAGGGCTTGGGGGAACCTATCTAGATTTTGGATTGTCATATTGACTGTGAAAAATTATGTTGATCATAACATATTCTCAACATGAGACTAAGACAATCTGAATAAAGTGTGGGCTTTAGCTAATAATGTATTACTATTGCTTCATCAGAGGCAATAAGTATAATATACTAATGTACAGTGTTAGTGCAAACTGGCCCTGAGATACATGAGAATACTCTATACTATCTTTGAATTTCTTTATAAAGCTAAAATTATTTCCCAGATCTAATTATTATAAATTGTGTTGCTATAATCATGGGTATACACATATTCCTATAACATGATAATTTTAATTCTCTTGGGAAGATACCCAGAAGGAGGATATTTGGACAAATTGAAATTTCTATTTTTAGTGCTCTGAAGAATCTCCACACTGATTTCCATAGCGATTATACTAGTTCACATTTTTATCAACAATGCAGAAGTGTTCCTTTTTCCCCACATCCTCACCAGCATTTATTATTATTAGACTTTTGGATCCTAGCTCTTCTATCCTGGGTAAGATTGTATTTAAAAGTAGTTTTAATTTGCATTTCTCTAGTGGCCAAAGATGTTGAACATTTTTTCATGTATTTATTGGGTATCTGTACTTCTTGTTCTGAGAAGTGTCTGTTCATTTTGGTTCCCCTTTTTTTTGGTACCAGGCATTGAACTCGGGACCTTGCACTCATGAGGCAGGTTGCAGAACCACAGCTAAATCCTTGGCCTCGGTTGCCCGTTTTTTATTGGGCCTTTTATTTTGGGGAGTCTAATTTTATGAGCTCTTTTTATATTTTAAATGTTAGTCCTCTGTCCAAGGAATAGTTGACAATTTTTTCCCTCACTAGGTTATCTCTTCACTTTGTTGTTTGTTTTATTGGATAAACAGAAGCTTTTTAATTTGACATGATGCCATTTATTGAGTCTTTGTATAATCTCTTGTGTCACTGTGGTTCTATTCAAAATGTCCTTGCCTATACCTAAGTTTTCAAGAGCTGTACTTAATTTATCTTCTAACACATAAAGTGTTTCTGTTTTAACATTTTGATTTTTGATCCATTTTTATGTTAACTCCCACCACTCTGCCAGGAATTAATGTAGCTATAAAAAAATACTCTGTCCTAAAAAAGACTTGTCACTCTCTAAAATTTAGTTAACATAAGGTGTTTTGCTTCTTTATTCTCTTATGTGTTGAAAAAAATATCTTATGCTTTAGCTTCTTTAGAGAGTTGTCATTTTTAGAATGGACAATTCTATCTCTAGTGATTTTTCTACATTGATCACTATTAGAAGACAGAAAATAGTTTTTTAAAAATTCTATAGTGAATCTTGAAAAAGTTTATTTTTTTTTCTTTATTTCTGGTGCTGGAGTTGAACCTTCTAAGCTAAATGTACAGCCTTTAAAAAAATATATATATGTATAGTTTCAAACAAGCTCTCCTTGCTCACACTACTAGAGTGCTAGAATTACATGTGTGCATCACTATATGCCACTGCAAAAGTTTATTATCATCCAGAGGAAACAGCAGCTCATAAAGAAATATATAATTTTTCCTACATTTTAGATATCATACCATATATTAAGCAGTTTTCACTTTTAGAAGTAAAACACAAATAAAAGTAATAGTTAATACCACATTAATAGTACATTTAATTATCTGACAACTGTATTTCAAAGATAAAATTATAATGATTAACATAAGGAAGCAAAGTATTTTCAAATTGTTATTAGTAAATATCTGTTTGCAAATCTTAAATTTGCATATGTTGTGTACATATGACTACATTCAAAATAAATGTTTTGTGGACAGTACAATTATGGTTGTCAGTCAAGCAATAAAAACTATAATTTGATTAACTTATTCAAAACTCACATGCAGAAATCAATGGGAGCAAAAGAGAGATCTGCAGCTGGGGGATATTAGCAGCCTAGATTCACCCATCCTCCTCCACCAGAAAGAACTGTCGTGAAACAACAAAGTCACTCATTGCTGTTTGTACAAGACAAAGTATCTAATAATATTAATAACACTGATACAAAATATACAAAAATAGCACCAAAGAAGTTATATTTAGATTTGAGAATTCAAATGACAATTTCAGATGAGTATTTAGACAATCCAATTGGAATATGTACAAATTCCCAACAATATTTCCCCTATTTAAGTATCTGGTACTTTCAAGGCAATAATTTTTTTAAAAAAAATTTATTTTCAATGGAACTCTTCCTGTGGAAATGGTTTTGAAAAGTCAGGCAATTAAGTGGCTGATCACATAATAACATAGTCATGAGTTTACTAAAAATAAACACGTCAGTGGGTTCCTGTGGGAAATCTAAAACTTAATATAGGGATGACATGAATAAAGGCAGATAAAACAAATGGAATGATTCTTTGAAAGATCATACCTTGTTGCTAAAAACAACTTTGAATACTCTCTGATGCCTTTTCTCCCAAAACAAATAAATTAAAAAATATAGAGATTCAAATATTAACTTTATTTTATGAGAAATTCTTTTTGCACTTTTTTAGTGTATTATTAAGCAGATGACAATATCTTATTGTTTTAGCTTTTAAAAGAATGAAAGATAACTGGTGACTTCTGACATACACTATTATAATTGTTCAGAAATTATTCAGTCTTTCAGTAAGAATAGATAGTAATTTAGACTAAAATTATAACAGTGATATTGGAAAGGTGTAGATTCTTTGATTACTGTGCAGCCACAGACTGTAGGATTTTCTAATATACCTGAGTAAAACTTGAGGAAAAGAGAATAATCAAAGATAACACAAAAGGGTTTGGATTTGTGCAACTGGGTGGATGATGATTCCCTTTAGTTAGACGTGGTGGATTAGAGTGTTAAGAAACTGAGTCATTACTTTCATTTGGTATTAATTCATGGGTAATGTAATAAGTCACCATCCCAGGCCTACTGGGTACCTAGGATTATTCAATATCTTTAATGCAATATATTATAAAGACATTTTCATCTGCACGTTCAAGAGGTCTGATTAATTTAGAGAATTTTCAGAGCACATCTTGCCCAGGATGTATTTCAAAGACAAATTAATGGATGAATTAATACCTCAGTGGGGGAAATATTTTTATGTGGTATACCTAGGTTTTTTACAAGCCTAGGATAATAACCATTATTCATCATAAATTGAAACATCTCAGCACCATAGATCTTTAAATGTGAATGTAAATTAAATGTCCTCTACTTAAAATTGGACTACATTTATTTTGTTTCTCAAAAGCGAGAACACAAAATATTAAATTAACAAAAATTACAGTAAAAGATCTTTCTTGTTTTTGCAAGTTGTTGCTAACATAGTAAAATGATTTATTTATCTTCTGTGTTATTATTTTATATAAAGAAGTAAAGTTGGGAGTATGAAACATTTAATTTAAGGAGAGGATCATGTATATAGTGTTTGCTTATAATTTTGTATATGTGTTATATTATCCATTATCATTTTAAATATATGTTTACATTAATGTGTATATTCATATGTATATTATATTCACACATATGTATAGACAATAATAAAAATGATCTTCAGGTATTCATGTTATGATCAGAAAAACATATGCATTTAAGTGAAAGGATTATTAAGAATAATTAAGATTGTTATAGGGTCAGGGATTTAGCTCAGTGGTTACGCTGCCTGCTGCACAGGCGCAAGAACCCGAGTTTGATCCCCGGTACCAAAAAATAAAGAAAAGATTGTTATTTATAGGAAACAGAACAATTTATCAGGAAAATATAACTACTCTAAAACTGTATGTACCTAACAGAATTTACCTCTACATGTCTAACAAATGAGCATATAGAAAAAAATATAACAAAATACCTTCTTCATATATTTTTTAAAAATTCAAAGGAACAAAAAATACCAAGAACATGGAAAATTTGAATGATACAAAAAACAAACTGAATGAAATTGACATGTATAAAATTTCTCTCATTTCTTATCAAATAGATTATGTTTACTGTCTCAATAAAATTCAAATAAAATTGGCCATTTACTAGAGTATACAGTTTTAGCTAACACCACACTCAAGGGCAAACTAATCAAATACTTACCTAAATATAATGACTTTTAATAAATAGCAAAACATAATGCATTTATAAAGTAAAGTACTGTACAAAATTCTTTATTCTGGTATCATTAGTTCCTATTAATTTTATAAAATATTGGGTTTTAATGGATATAATCTTTTTTGATCATATTTATCCCACCATATCCTCCCTTGCACACCCCTTCCCCTCCCTCTTATGATATTATCTTATGATAGGACATCATTACAACAATGTAGGACTATGTATATTTATATGGCTATTCATTTACATTGTATTTAGTAGAAAAAAAATGCATGTTAGAAAATAATTTTGTGCTTTTTCTTGGAGAAAGTACTCACTTTACAAAAACCATATTTTTCATAAAATATTTAAGATTTTTTATGTCAACATTGATTTAAGAGGAATTTAAAGCTACACAGTAAATCACTGGCAAATTGGGATTTGAACTCCATCCACATTGTGTGACAATCTGTGCCTTCAATTGTGCAATAGTGTTCCAACATTTGTGTGTATGTGCATTTCTTAGGAAGATACAGAGAAAGTTGTTCCATATTTTCTAGGCTAAGCAATACTTTTTTTTTTCTATTTTATCTGTACTGTCTTTAGAATTGATTATAGTAATATAGTAATATATTTTAAATGAATTTACTCAAAATGTCATAAGCTTGGTTAATTTTTCTCCTCAAACATGCATAAACACATATTTTAATGTTATGCCAAAACACAAAATAATGAGTATTTTTTAAATGATTCTATGATCTTAATCATACCATGGGATACTAGTAAGTTATCAGAGAAACCAAATATTGAATATTTAACTGGGCTTCAGTGTTGTTTTATTGTTTATTTTATTTGGTTTCATTTGATATTTTGTTTTGCTTTGTTGTTTTTTAAGGCTCTAGTGAATACATTGTGCTTTTGAAACTGGCTATCCACTTTACAAATTTGAATTAGCCAAATATTTTCTTAGTATAGAATAAATGTAGAGTCACATAGTTGAATGGGAAATCGTTGGGAACTTTATTAGGAAATTTTGAAGTTATTATTTGTATGCATAAATTATTCACCTTGAATTTGAAGATTAGCATAGAATACTTCAACCTATGGAACTTTCATTCCTTAAGATTTTTCAGTCATACTTCCATTCCTATGGCACTACTATGTGGAAGTTCTTAAGAAAGATAATTTTTTGGGGGATAAATTCTGCTCCTGCATCAGTATAATAATTTAGAACAAAATTCATTAGTGTATATACATTTTTCTATATTCCCCATTATAAAATCTCTTCTTTTCTCGATGAGAATGAAAATAAAGATACAAGTAAGACCCTCAGGAATTATAAGCATTTCCTTACTTAATTGAATATTAAAGCATAAAATACCTCACTATAAAATTCTTGATTGAATTGTCAACACTAGTAATTTCCTTTTGTCATTCAAATATTTATTGTGAAAGGACAAAGAACAAATTTACTTTAGCATCTAATTAAGTATATGTGATAGTGCAGTTAAATAAGTTGAGGTGTATTGGATTTATGAAAACCTCACTTCAGAGAGTAACCAATCTCCTAAAGGAAACATGACTTGATGTTTCTAACACTGATTACATGAGTGAAAATACACCTACAAAGACATTCATTTCTTAGGATGTATATCCAGAAGAATAATCCTAACCTGCTTGTGCATTCAATGGTACAGCTCCTCATTAAGAACGCCAATTGATCTAGAAGCCAAGTGGTATTCTCTGGCACTCCTAGTTATAGAAAGTTTATACATTTTTCTGTATGGTTAGTCACAATGTAGGCACTTATTCCATAACTACATCAAATAAGGCTCTTAAAATTTTAGTAAAGGTATGTGTAAGACTTTCTGTACAGAGAGAGAGAGAGAGAATATGTGTACTTCGGCATGAGGTGCTTGTAAATGTCAATGTTTATTTGTTGAAAACATTAATTTATTCCAAGAAAAGAAAAACTGCATTTTTCTTATAACCTCAACAGATTTGGAAATTTCAAAGAAATAACTCATTAATAAAAGAAATGCATATTTCCACAAAGATATTTATACAATTTTATGTAAATGAACACATCTATCTATATTGCTGAAATCTGTGAAGTACTCTATTATTTCTTAGCTTGTAGCAATTTAAATGTAAAAGGGCCTCCTTTCTAGTAACTATTATAATTCCATTAATTTTATTACAGTCAATTTAAATTGATTAATTAAATTTAATTTAGTATTCTGTGTTATACACTTTGTATTTCATTATAATGCAATCAGTATATTTTTTCTATTAACCATAATTTAAAGAAACAGCATGTTATCATTCTTGTCAGATTTCATTAGATGAAATTCACTGATGACATAATATGGTAGAGAAAGAAAACACTTCATGTAAATATACATTTCATATAGATGGACAGTTAAAAAAATGACATTAAAAATGATCATGATATCAAAATATCCTAATTCTTTTTAAAATGCTAAGTTAATGGAAAATTTTCTACCACTTGCTACAGAGACAGTAATAGTAATACCTAGCTGAAGCTTTAAAACAGAGGAAATCCTGCCATCTGCAACAAAATGAATGAAGCTGTTCACATTGAGCTAAGTGAAATAAGCAAGGAACAGACAGACAAACACTGATAAATGATCACATTTATACATGGATCTAAAAAAGTCAAACTTATTGTCACAGAGAGTAGAATGGTGGTTAAGTGCCTATGAGTAGAAAAAAACAAAATGTTGGTCAAATAGTACAAACTTTCAGTTATAAAGTGAACAACTTCTAGAGACCTCCTGTACATGCAGTTGTTGTGCCCAGATTGCAAAGTCCCAAAGACCACCAGGAGGCCGTTTCCGATGTAAGCACACGAGGGTCGTTTATTCAAGCTTAAGCAGGGACTCTCAATTGTCACCGACACAGCGGATAGAGATTGAGAGCCCCGAGTTTCAAATTAGCTGGGTTTTTATAGAGGTTACAGCAAGGTTTGGAGATTTTTCACGTAGCAATTACAATGATTGGTCGACGCTTAGCATGCATGAAGTGTAGATTTCTGATTGGCTAGGTTCATTGCGGGGTTGAGGAGGATTACATATAGGTTTTACAAAAGAAAAGAAGGACAAAGGTTAGTGGGTGACTGTCACGTATTGATGGTCAGCAGACACGGTGACTAATGGTCACGACCACCCAGTACTGACAGTCAGCACATTGACAGATTGTTCCTACAGATAGTGGGCCCAGGATGTTCATTTCCTGGGTAAACAGATGGCTGAGTAATAAACTTAAGAATCTTGTGTTACAGATTGTGTCTTTTGTCCTAGATCAAGCACATTTTAATCATTAATGTGAGAGGACAAAGGAGACTACTCCATTTTGGGCAAAATGGAGTCATTCTGGTCTCACATTAGCAAAATGGAGTCACTTTGGTCTCACACAGTGACTAGAGCTAATACCAGTAGATGGTAAGGTATTTTCCAATTGAACTGAATAATATGTCACCAAAACACAGAAATATAAAACAATGTGTCAAAAGTAAATAATACAAAAGGAGATAAAAATCAAGGAATTGGAACCAAGAAAAGACATTTAATAATCAAACGAAGAATTAATGTATAGCAAAAAGGTAAATGTTAATTTAAAAATATTCATTATGACAGATAGAGATATGAAATTGTGGTATAGTCCTTGAATGTTGTATTTGATTGATTTTCACTCAATTGTTATCAATTTATTTTTAAGCTTAATTATTATTTTCTCAACCTTGAAAGCTCATTTAATAGCCCATTAAAAATATTCTTATTTTCTATTCCATTCTTTGATTTCTAACATTTCCTTTGCATTTTTTTCCATAGTTTCCATCTTTTTGCTTATGTGACCTAGCTTTTCTTGCATATTATATGCTTTTTCATGAAAACACTTACTATATTGGTCATGGTTATTTAAGATTTTGTTTGATAATTCCAATACATTTAGCATATCTGAATCAGAGCATGGCGTTCCCTTTGTTTTGTTTGCCTTTTGGAATGACAAAGTTTATTGACAGGAAATAGATATGTTGTATTGCTAATTCAAACTGTCATAAAAAGTCTTTTAATGTGAAGATTTTTGTTAATATAATTAGGAGTCAGGCTATGCTTAATATTTGTTTTACTATGAGCACCACAGCTAAAGACAGCTTTCCTGATTATTTTTCCTGCACAGCTTTTCCGTAACACAGTACCTCAATCCACATTTCTTTCCCGTTATTGCATTCTCAGAGTTTTTCTCTGAAGTCTTCAACAGATTTTAACACAAGTCTTCCTCCACTTAGAAGGTGTAAAGTTTGAAGGGATAGGGAACCCTTCCCCTGCTAGGATTTATGATCTGCCAAAGTCCTGCCCTTAGAATATATGCCTTTGTTATATACTGTCTTCAGGAATGTTTCACAATAATTGCTCCTCTCTGCTGTGAGAGTCAAAAGAGAACATTCCTTATAAGAAACAGGCATTGTTGTTTGTTACATAGCACAGAAAATTGAAAACCACCAGAAATTTACCATTCAGATACTTGTCTATATTCAGTCTCCAGTAATTAGTCAACATTTTCAGGAAGCAACCTATCAGTTTAGGCTCCTGAGCCTCCTGCTCTCAGGGAGCAGATCTGGCTGTGTCCCTTTAGATAAATCTGTCCCTCCAGATTTCAAAACAATCGTTCAATTTGCCTTGCCTTTTTTTATTTTCAGAGTGGAAGTAAAACTTCCAACTCTTCGCATGCCAAATATGAGATTGGAAGTCAAAATTATGTAATTTTAAAATACATTCAATGAGTAATATTTTAACAATGGGAAAATATCTACAGTACAATACTGAGTCAAAAAGGCAACAAATCATCTCATTCATATAATAAGATTTAAAAAAAATTTATTGGTACATTTTAGGTATACAATACATTTACATTTATCATTGGGTGATTGTACCTGTACAGGATGTATCTTGGTTCTTATTTTTTTCCCCATTACCTGTGCACCTTTCGCTCCCTCCACCCTTCCCCAGTTACATAGATTTCATTTCCATTCTTTTTTCTTTTCTCATAATTTTTCCTTTCTCTTCTTCCCTTTCCCCTTCCCCTCCCACCACTCCTACACCTTTGGACCTTTTCCTATTTCAAATTATCAATTTTTCATTTTAATCATTTTAATCCTTATTTACACTTTCAGTTTCTCACACTAGAGAAACTATTATTTTTGAAAGGTTTAAAAATGCCAAATGGCACTTATTTCTGGTTAGTAATATTATTGGAGAGAGAATACTAAATTGTTTACCCCTAATTTTTCTATAATGAGCATTTGTTAGTTCTTTGTCATCCATTACAAACTATAATCATTATATATTTAGTTAAAATGTTTTTTATGTATTGATGTGGTCATAATGATAAAATTTTCATCAAATAAACAATTTTAAGGTAATCTTTAATTGATTGATACTCCCTGTTAGAATAAAATAAAATGTTAATACTTATCATTTATTAATTATCATAATTTACCAGTCCATTCATCAACAGATTGTTATTGTATTAATGAAATTTCATCCTGGAATATTTGAGTAAGATTACTGTGTAGAAACTGAATATTCAAGGGTGGATAAAATTTGAGTAATAAAAGTAAGATAAAATGAATATATAACTATAAATGTAAACATGTAAATATACATACTCAATTCTTTATTATTCAAGTGAGTAGCTATTCTTTGAACTAGAATAAAAGGCTGTGTAAAACTGCTTTTGAATGCTCTTTGTGAATTACTATGCAGAGGTCATTAAGAACTGTTACTCCCTCTCCTCAAGTGCTTGTCACTTGGCTTTCACAACATACTCAAGTCCTACAGCACTCCATAATTTATACCACTTAACTAGCTGTCATATATAATGAGAAGAGATTGTTCAATATATCTGACAATAATTCAGCAAGTTGTCAAACTAGATTATCAGCTCCATTAAAATACAATCAGACACAGTAAATGAAATGCTTGATTTATTTCACCATATGTTGGTTGTAGTATGACCTCCTCTGGAGGGAAAAAATGTATGCATGAATATATGAGTATATATATGCAAGTATACATATGCACATACATATATGAGACAGAGACACAAAGATAGAGAGGAAGATATATAGACTGCTTTAGTTTAATGTGTCCTTCACAGATCATGTCTTGAATATTTAATCCCAAATGCAATCATGCTAAAATTTGGGGCCTCTGACAATTGATTAGACCATGAGGGTCTTCCCTTATGGTGGGTTAATGGCTAAAGCAAATAGTGAAAGAGCTTGAGTTATAAATTCTAGTGCTCTCTCTCTCTCTCTCTCTCTCTCTCTCTTCTTCCTCTCATTTCTCCTTTCTCTTTTTCCCACTTTCACCAAGTGATAAAGCACCGTGAAAGCATTCATTGTAGACCCCTTGATCTTGGACTTAACCTCCACAACTGGAAGTAATTGTATTTATCTATAAATCACTCAGTCTGTGGTGTTGTTCTACAGGACCATAAAATAGACTAATACACTCCCACACCCATATGCACACACATACATACACACAGTTACCTCAGGGAGTGGTTTCATTTCAAATGTGATACCAATAATAAATGTGTGTGGTAGCTTTATTTTAAATACTATGATGCATTTCTTACCTGACAATAGACCATTTATTGATACTGATGTTGATGTTTTCTGAAGTCTGTTTATTTTCCTTAAGAGTGACAGGCTAGATTTCTCATCCATGACACAAAGTAATAAAGCTTGCTCCGTACATTTGTAAAATAAGTGGCTTACATAAATATAAGGTTTTTTTTTTTTTTCATATAGCCACATAGGACATGTTGTCTATGTGTTTTCAAAGTGGAAGTAGAATTTTCTGGTTATGAGAATAAATGTTCTCACTTTTAGAAAAATAAAAAGAAGACCTAAGAAAATAGCTTATTTTTCTGGGGATACTGTGTGACCTTGTTTTGGAACATCTTTCTCATTTATGGGCGTTTTTTAGATTTTAGTTTTATTAGACGTACACAAAATTGCCATTCTTAGATGCCTTTTTGAAACTTACTCTTGTCATACAAGATGAAGTAAAACTATTCCTAATAAAATGGTTTCTTTAATTTTAAGAATAATAGAAAAATATTACTGTTTGGAAAGTCCAGATATGCGGATTTAAGTTCAAACTGCTCTATTATCTGGTTAGGTTTTATCATATTATTTAATCTTTCTACCTCATCAGTAATGTACCTTTTATTTGTCTCACATATTTCTTTGTTAGTAGTAGGAATTTATATAAGCAAAAACTTTCTAAATGTAAACAACTATGCAAATATGAAAAAACATAACAATAGCATTGTCATTAGACTTACCTGATTCAAAAAATCATAAATGTAATAGAATATTAAAAATGTTTTCTGCCATGTTTAACAATGACGAAGAAATCATCTTGTGAATGAAGAAAAATTTAATAAGAATTTCTTTGTGACATTTCAACTTGAATTCTCACTTCTCCAATTCCTGTAGGGCAAAACTACAACATCATACTTCATGTTAAATTTTGATATCACAGAAGAATAAATTACTTCCCTTCTGAATATAAATACCTGTAATAAGAGTTAACTGCATGAATGACTACCTTAACTCAAATGTGCTTCTAAGAATTTTACATGGATAAGTGTATTGAAGTTTAATAATTTTAAGAATTAATTTCTGTTATTATTACTCTAGTTTTATAAAAAAAATGAGGCACAGATACATGAAGTAATTTCTCAAGTTATCTGTTTAGTGGAAAACCCATTAATTGAACCAGAAACTCAGACCTTGGCATTCATAATATTAATCAAAAGACTATTCCACCTTTAAAATTGAGAAAGAAATGTGCAACTGAATTCATATACTCAATTTTTACCTGTTCTTAATTTTTTTCAAAATTTGTATTAGCCTGGTTTACTATGTCCTGCCATTAACGGGAAGAAAAGATATCAACTCTATAAGAATAATAGCTGATAGGTTGAGATATAGGTGGGAAACTTTACATGACTGTTCTCATGTAATTGATGTAACAATCTCAGAGAAATTATTTCAACCCTTTTGATGAAGGAGGAAGTTTTAAAACTAAGTTCTCCCAATCATAGAGCAAGAAGGTGAAGCAGCTATGCCTTGCATTATTGACTGGGTTCCCAACTACTGCACCATCTCAGTATTTTAAAGATAATTCACAAAAATGAAATAATTATCTCTCTATTACCTATCACATTTTGCAACATAAAACAGATTAAGTGTCTATAAGGCTTATGATAAAATTTTAAAAGCAAAAATTGTGAAACAGTTTTAAAATTCAGCATTCATCACTGTGTTTTCAAAAGCACTTCATGAATTTACCATTTTTTCCCAAGGTGTCTGAGATATCTGAGATAGCTCAATATCTAGTCTTGAGAATAAAGCAGGAAGATTTAGATTCAGTATGTTTTTCACTGTATAATTGGAAGAGTATTGTAAGAAGAGAAAATGAGATCAAATATATGAATATACTTTTAAAGATTTAAAATGGTAGAAAAGATTTCTAGGGCTAAAGAAGGACATAAAGTTAGGTTTAGCAGAGTTTTTGCTAGGAGTTGAGAGCCTATTGCTTTCATTAAAATAAAATAACGATTGTAACAAAATTGAAGGTATGTTAGTTGAGAAAAAGTAAGGTGGCTTCAAAGATACATGAGAATTACCATTGAGAAATTAATTTTACATCAAATTCTCAGAGTAACCAAATACTTCTATTGAGTAGAAGTCTAAAAGAGCAAAGAAGTGTGCTTTAAAAATAATTATCAAATAATCTGTGACAATGGATGCTAACATCCTTCTTTAAAAAGTATCATTAGGGAGCTTTTTTTGTTAATTGTGAAATATCTCATAAGAAACATCCATGGTTTGTCCCAAAATCATTGATAAAATTCTTTCAGCCAAAAAGTGCAACACTCAAGGCTCTTAGTTAAAAAGAAACAAATAAAAATAATCAAAAACTTAAAACAGATCTACATATTTATACTAAATAATTTATTAAAAATATTATACGTCAGTCATATAAGCTCACTAGGATATAAGTCACTCAAATGTTAAAAGGTAGGGCAAGTTTTTGACAAACTATATGTCATTCTGTCAATCATTATTAGAAGAGGGTGCCAAGACATTGGTGATTCCTTTGAATTTGAAGGGTGGGAGAGACTCCCTTATTGTTCGGTTTGAAAAGGAGGAAGGAGGCCAGGAACCAAGGAATGCAGCAGGTTTTAGAACTTGTGGATGGTTGCTGCATCAAGAACACGGTAATCTCTGATAAGTGTCTGTTCATAGAGGAAATACAAATGGCCAACAAATCCACGGAAAAGTGTTCAACACCTCTGGTCATTAGAGAAAGGCAAATTAAAACAATGGTAAGATTCCATCTTACAGCAGGAAGAATGGTAATCATCAAGAACTCAAAAAATAACAAATGCCAGTAAGGCTGTGGTGAAAAAGGAACCCTCCTATACTGTTGGTGGGAATGTAAACTAATGTAACCATTATGGAAATCAGCATGGAGATTTCTAAAAGAATTGAACTTACAAATTCCATATGACTCAGCTATCCCCCTTTTAGCTATTTTCCCTCAAGAGCTTAAGACACTATACTACAGGGACACATGTATACATGCATACCAATACTTATAGCAGCCCAATTCATAATAGCTAAATCCTGAAAGCAGACTGTTTACCCATAAACAGATGATTGGATAAAGAAAAGGGAGTATCTATACATAATGGAACATTACTCAGATATAAAGAAGGATAAATTTGAGACATCTGTAGGAAAATGAGTGCACCTAGAAAATATAATGTTGAGTAAAATAAACCAGTCATATAAGCTTAAATATAGTATTATAACTCTAATTAGAGTAAGGTAAAGTACAAAGAAAGAGAATGATAAGGGATTGAGAGAAAGAGACAAAGGGATGGATCTCTTGCAAATAGGAAGGGGTCCAAGAGATCAAGGTTGAGGGATGAGGGGAAGGGGAAAAGGAAATAAATAGAATAAAGATATAGAGAAACCTAATAACTGCAAGGAATGTAAACATTATATACCAAAGAGAGGAACTAATGTTAATAATATCAATAAGAATTAAAACAGGGAAAGGGGGCTTAGAGAAGGAGAGAGGGAGTGAGAGGAAAGAGGAAGGGAATTAAAAAAAAAGAAACAAGTTAAAATAACAAATAAAATGAAATAAAATAAAATAAAATAAAAATAAAATAGAACACAATGACCCCAGTCGAATGACAAAAAACAATTGAGTTGTGCAGACATTCTGCATAAGCAAGAAATCAATTCTTTCTTTCCGGCTTCTGAAAGAAATATAACCTTACCAACCTTGATTTTATTTTATTTTATTTTTTTGGTGCCAGGGATCAAACTCAGGTCCTTGCGCTTGTGCAGCAGGCAGCGAAAACACTGAGCTAAATCCCTGGCCCTCAACCTTGATTTTATATCCATGAAAACTGAAGTGGACCTCACACCTATAGGTCAGTCAATTAATATATTTGGGCTGTTTTAAGCTACTAAGTTTGTAGTAGTTCTTACCACAGCAATAGAAAACGTGTATATATATATTTTATAGTCCGTACACAACTCAGTTTTGTGACTTATTTATTACGTTTCTATTGTTTGACTTTCTAATATCTGAAGAAGAGGAAACTGCTGTATCTTTACAGTGTTCTTCCTCTAGTCTTTTTCTTTATCTTAGCATCAGTCTAATATAGTTTACATTGATAAGATAAAGTTTACATTGGTAAGAGAAAAAGCTTCTGTTGCTTCATTAACACCATGTTTCATCTCCATGTTTTTCTATTTACATTACTGAGAGATTTAAAACATTTACAATCAGCTCTAGCATTAATGAAAATATTCTGTGTCTTATCTATGGATCATTATGTAAAAACTAAAAGCACCAAAATATATATTATTTATCATTTTTGACACTGTAAATATGAGTCACTGAAAATCATTGAATCATAGAGTAATTCCATGTATAGAGCAATAAAAGACCTGTTCCACAAAATGTATTCTGTTCTATTTATACTTCATATTTGGTCCATATATTACTTGTATTACTGTCAAATGAATTGTTTCCCTTTACATTCCATTAATTACTAAGTGCTATCAAATATTTATTGATTTTTCAACTTCTATTTATCAAAAACAAAACAAATAACACATTTATTTTTGGAACTTATTTACAATGCCAAAATTGTTCTGTCTTAATTTACTTTATATTTGAATAATTCTTTTTAGAGTTTTAAATACTTAATTTCATTTGCTAGATAAAACATATACAATAGTTATAGTATTACTTAAAGCTTTTACTTTTGTTACAAATTTATTGGATTTTGTATATTCTAACTTCTGAGCCTGACATTTACTTTTGTTTTAGTAAACTGTAAGATCAGTATTTTAAATCCTACTGAATCTTTTAAAGAATTTTTTCTTTTTATATTGCTGCTTTTTAAAAATGTTTTCTGTAAATTATCTTAAAGTTATTCCTTCTTTCAAAATTCAGTTATAAGCTAAGTTTGGTCTTGTGCACCTGTAGTCTCAGCTGTTTGGGCGGCTGAAGCAGAAGATAGCTTGAGTTTAGGAGTTCAAGACCAGACTAGCATGTTTTACTTTGAAATTCAAATAAGCATTATTCCTCACCAAAAATAATGACCAAGTTACATAGCACATAGATAAAACTGTGAGCCACCAGTCCCATTCTAGAAGCTCAACCTCAATCTAGTTAGACGATATTTACTTGGTTTCCTACCTACAGGGAAAAAAGACAAAAAGCCATGAGACAACTAAGTAAGATAACTCAATCACATGCACGTAAGGAGCACACGCGCACACACAAATTTACATGTACGTATAAATTTATAATAGAAATGAGAGTTTGAAATTTTACAGAGATAAAATTTAAATATATTTATGGGCTACTTGAACAAAATAGATTAAAATTCAGCCAGGTTTATAAAATTAGTGTTAGTAAAGCAGACAGGTATAGGCCAATTCGCAGTAATGTGAGTGAAGATAGCAATGTTCTCTTCAAAAATCAAATTTAGATTATGGATTAGAGATCTCAGTGCTCATCCCCAGATTCTGTTTAGCATGGTAATGTGCAAAATAGAAACATTCGATTAGTGAGCAAAGCAAGTTGTTGTACAATGAGAAATGATTGTTTCCAAATATACCTTCTACCTTTCCTTTAGTTTGTCTCCACTGTTCTTTAGAAAGTAAAATTGTCAAACATGTACCACAAAAAAAGGAAATGGATCAGAGATAGATGGAGAGAGGAGGGAGGGAAGGAAAAAGGATAAAAAAACCTGAATTAAAATGTAAGATGTACATGTTACAACTCTCCAAAAGGAATGTAACCATCATGTACTACAAACATGTACTAATAAATAGAGAAAAAAAAAGCAAATGGCATAAAAAACTCAAATGTCAAGTGTCTCCCCAGAATATATTTTATAAATTTGAATCCACATCCATGAACCTGTGGAGGAACTGTGGTCACATTTCTTTGTAAAATGTAATTCCTAAAGGAGTCTGCTATATAAATACTACAGCATAAGACCAAGTTACATTAATTTAATGTGATCTTTATCTCTGCAAAATAAATAAGAAAAACTTAAAAAAAAAATCTCGCCAACCAAAATGAATGTTAAAATTTGGAATAACATGAGAGAGAAAAACTATAGAAGAAACATTTTGGCCTATGAGCCCCTTCATAAACATTTACAGAAACAATACAGATATAAAATAATCTTATCTTTCAAAATATTCTACATAAACTTAGGTAGTAATAATAAAAATTCCATAATAATAATTTAAAAATAAACTTAGGTAATTTAAAGTTTTAATTGAAAAGAAGTAAAAATTCATATGAGAGAAAAGTTTGATAAATGTGTACAGAATTTTATAGCAAAACATCCACTTTAAAATGACAATATAAACAAAAATCATAAATAAATTTTTGCTACATTTAATAAGTTCATTAAAATGTTTTGCTCAGAAAACTACTGGAAATAACTTGAACAATATTCTAGACATAATTATTAATTACCTATATGTTTTTACTAAATCATATATCCCTAGTTCAAGTATAATTTTCAAATATTACTTATATATAAAAAGCTAACTGTAAGTTTTTTAAAATAACAAATCTGTTCAACAAAATAGTTGGAGGATTTCAGCAACTATTCAACCAAAGGAGGTCATATTTATGCTTCTGTATATCTAGAGAAGTGTAAAGTTTCATAAATCAGGCCCCTGAGTCTCATTTTTCTGTCTGGTTTATAAATCAAAATGAGATGATGCAAATGGGATTTTAAACATTTATAAAACTTATAAGTGATGAATTATATTTTTAGTTCTAGAACAAAAGTTACAAGATTTGCAGTTCAGTTTCATTTATTCCATATACTAGGAATCTTTAGCCAAATTACTGAGAATATTTTAAAATTATCAATGTACGTATTTTTATTTTTAAAAGACAGTATATATTTTTTAGTTTATACATGTTTTTCATGGAGCAGTATACAATTTTCATTTTTATCAAAGCTACAATTTAGTAATAGTATTTTGAAACACTCTAAATATATTTCAGGTTTTGGAAATCATGCTATTTATTTTTTCATGAATTCCAAGAATATATACTCAACATCTGCCCTGGGATAGACCCTAAAGATTTGACAGATGTAACAGTAAAGTCAATAATCATTATGTAGAAAAGAGTTTCTACTATATGTATTGTTAAACTCTTTATTAAAATTTCAGGCTTGAGAAGGGAAAAAGGACATTAGCCCTTTTATCTCCCACAATGATAATGCTGAGCAAATTACTGACTGATGCAGAACAGCTGGTCCTTTGCCAGGTTTCTGTAGCCAACGCTGGAATTGCCACCATTATGGCCCGGGAAGAGGGAGGGAGCTGCTGTTGCTGTCATTCAAACCAAAACCTTAAAACCCACACAGTCCTTGGTATTTGAGTTTTTGCTTAATCTGTAATGTGCAAAGAGTCAGTGCTACTTACCTGACTTCACTTAAAAAAGTTCAACTGTCATGTACAGAAATTTAAGTTTAAAGTCTTTTGTCAGTGCTATTAGTTGCTGTTTGCATTGAACTTCCAGGGTATCGTGTTTTAATGATCAGCTCTACAAATTTTTACATATTGACATGCTTGGTAATGTTCTTCATGATAAGTATTCCACAGTGACAGGTCTTGGCTATCTTTTATGACACTGGTCCAGAGTCCTCTGTCTTCTACAGTAAGCTCCTCTTTAGAAACTCCTTATCCTCTTATTTGTTATCTTGACTCATTTATCCAAATCATCTCAGTCCAGCAGGGATTTTACGATAAAATCTGAATCTCAGAAAGGGAGTGGTAGAAGTTCTAAAACCTTTCTTCCCATAAGATTCTATGAACCTTATGCAGCTGAGCCATACCATCCCAGTGATCATAAAGTCTTGAAACAAGGAGAGAAAGGAAAGGGCATGTTTTTATTGCACAAAAAATATCCCATTACACCCTTCCTCCAGAACAACGGAAGCTCTCATATAAGTGCAATACTTTGTATCTGTAGCAGTGCTCTTTGCACAGCTACTAACCTATCAGAACAGGATATAGTTACTGCAAGACTTCCAGTTTGAAGTCTTATCAGTCTATTCTACACATCTAATGTATTAATTCTAAACACTATCATTCCAGAAATTCCTCCCAAGATGAGTCTCCTCCTAGAAATATTAATACTCATGAAATTTTGAAATGTCAATTTCTCAACTCCAAAATAAGAAAAATTAATAAATGGCTATTTTATAAACTCATTCCTTCAATACAAGTGTGTTAAGTACATTTGGGTAGTGGAAAATGCTTTGAATATAAATAGAACAGGCAACTGTTCTAACTATATGATTCAGAGAAGAATTTGTGAAAACTTTGATGTCACACTTGAATATTGAAAAATCAATAGGTCAAAGCCATAAAGAGCCCAGCGTGAAAAATTGAGGGAAATGTCACAAACAAAGACCTCAAAGTCAGAGGCTATGAGGTGTCAGACAACTAACGGACACTGTATGTGGCGAGGGTGCAGAGTTCAGAAAGAGCAATTATTTAAAACATGACACTAGAATTATTAAAATGGGTCACATTATGAAAGCCAATGGAAGTAATGATATATAGTTTGGATTTTAGTATGAAATCTGTGAAAGAATGAAATATCTGAAAGATTAAAAAATGATAGGCTGAAATTTGAGTTTATAGAAACTTGACGTTATAGAATGTACAAGTGAATAGATATTGTACCTGAACAAATACAATGAGATTAGGGTAAGAGGATACAGAAGATAAAATGCCACATATATCAAATAAAAGCATTCACCTACCTTGAATTTTCACTTTTCTTAGGTGTTAAAGCTTCCTTTTCTGTCTTTGTGAAAATAGCTCAAGGCACTAACAGGTCATTGGCAATATAAAATGTTATTCCATAAAGCAGATCTCTTATCTTTATTATTCAACTACAGAGTGAGTAAAGACCTTTTGCACTTTATCTGTCAAAAATGATACTGAGATGTAGTAATGATGTCCACATTGGTAAAGAATAGCACATAACTGTAAGAAATACACCATCTTTGAAGAGTTTGTAACATATGAAATGCTTTTGCAATATGCTTTTTTAAAAAAATGAACCACATGTCAAAATTGAATTAATAAATGTATTATCACAGTAAGTCCAGCTGTGAGGTTGCTGCCAAGATTTTAAAATAACTATTGATATGAGGAGCTCAGGTTCCTTTGTTCTTAGTATGAGGCTCACTGTCTTGATTGTGATGCAGAACAGGGTTCCTAGCAGCTGCAGACATCGTATGCAATCTAAGTATCCCAATCAGTGAAGATGGATTCTATCCCTCCTGCATTCCTCATAATCTCTTTTTATCACAGAATATATTTCCCAGAATCCTTTCAGCAGGTGTTCTCTCAAAGAACTTCTTTTGGCTGACACTGAATCATTGGCCCATTTATAAATGAATCTCTCTTAGGAAAATGCAGTTGTAGTGATCAAATACATGTGTTGGTCAGAATAGTAGGGGTTGTCTACATATAATTATGAGATTACCATGACCAACAGAAAAGGAGGGAGGAGACTGGTCCCATTAAGTTAGTTAAACACACAATGATGAACTGGCCTGATTTTAGTATTTCAAGCCAGTAGATGAATTGTTAAATATTAAATGGAAAGTATATTTTCTGATTTTGAAGAAGTTATATAATAATGAATTTTACTTAATGTAGTAATCCAAGATATTTTCCTTCAACATGTCATCAAATTTAAAAAGATATTGTTGATATATTTTACTTTTTTCATACTACTAATTTGAAATCCAGTGTGAATTTACACTTAGTAGATTTCAAATTTGGACCAACCACATTTCAAGTACTGGATACATATATGTGATGGTTAATTTAGCTGTGTCAATATAATTGGATTAAGAAATGCCCAGTAAAGCATATTTCTGGATGTGTCTGGGTGGGTCATGGGGTCATAACATTGAGTACTATGTATGGTCCCTCACTTCTCCCTCTGGTACTGTTGCTCTGTTCTGTTTCCAAGCCACCATAAACTAAGCCTCTTTCCTCTGCCAAGCAATTCCATCATAATCTTCCTGCCTTGGAGCCAATTGACCATGGACTGAATCTCCTGAAACTATAAGCCAAATTAAACCCCTCCTCCTTTTTGTTGTGAGTGTTAGATATATGTTCCAAGATAGAAAAGATGAGTAATGCAATATGTGTGTCTATTAGCTACAATATTGGAGACTTCAGTTAGACTTTCTGGGAGGTATACTCAAAATTTTTATAATAAAATGCCAATTTGATAGCTCTTTTTTCCAAGTCTCAGGAAATTATATGTAATTGTTAAGAATGTTTCAGATATATTTAAGAGAATTTAAAAAGATGTCTTCTAGAGCATTCACCTATCCTACTTCTGGCCTGAGTAATTGTGAACAAATTGTCTTATCTTTATAAATCTGTTACTTCATATGAAAGACGGTATAATGATCTAATCTCACCTAATACAATGTTAGATTGTTATGAAAATTAATCAAAATGATCACAGACAAAGCATATAACATCATAACTCATGTATAGAAGCTCAATAAAAATAAGCTGTGACAATCTCTAAAATTGGTCATTGAAAGTAGATAAAAATAAAAGTTGTTGGCTAGAGTTTTTCCTATTCTTTACAAAAAGAAATGATATTGTTTGTATATTCATAACCAATATTCCAATACTGTGGCTTCTAATGGCTAAATTTAAATAGCTTGCATTTAATATTTTAAATCATGTTGTATAACTAATACATAATTCAGGAAAACATAAGTTTTGATTCTGACTTCATTCTTAGTTTGTGAGGTATAAGACACCCATGAAGCATTTTTTCAGAAATCATTTTTTCTTTTTCTTTGCTGGAAAAGTGAACCAATTGCAAGTAATAGCACATATTTCTCAATACTCATTTCATTAATACAACATACTGTGTAATAGTTTCATGGTATTCAAATATTCCAAAATACCTCTCTTAGATGATTCCCATAAAAGATAACACACAAAAAAAGGAGATACCAGACTATGGTGGCACAAGCCTGCAATCCCAGCACTTGGGAGGCTGAGGCAGGAGATTCATTGGGAGTTTGAGGCCAGCATGAGCTATACAGTGAATTCAAGGCTGGTCAGAATTACATGATGAGACCCTAGCTCAAAAAAAAAAAAAAAAAAAAAAAAAAGGAGATAAAAATAATTCTTAGCTATTTTTCTTGGCTATTTCTTGGCTATTTCTTTACTAAATAGCCAAGATCTAATCTAGCAAAAATTAAAACAGTAAAAGCAGCAAACCTTACTTTTGCTGTTATTAAATAATTTGTGGATTTGGTCTAAAATAAAATATATCAATCTTAATCCAGTATTTCTTTTGTCATAAGGCATTAAAAGCAAGGATATGGTGTGATTCTTAAAAATAAACAGGTAAAATTGAGGGGACATGTACCTACATACTTTTCCATTTCCAAAAGAAAATTTATTATAGAAAAAATAAATTTGGCTGCAAATGGTGGGGGAAATTTAAGTAAATCAAATTCAGTAATCTTACTGTCACTACATTAAAAGTATTGATTATAGCCGGGGATTTAGCTCAGTGGTTTCACCGCCTGCTACGCAAGTGCAAAGACCCGAGTTTGATCCCTGGTACCAAAAAAAAAAAAAAAAAAGTACTGATTATATAATTAGTACTATAAAAAACCATGTTAAATATTTTGACAAAGATATTTCATGTCAATCAGCCAAAATGTGTATCTTAAATGATTTGTTTGTAGGAAGATAAGTATTAATTTTCTGAAACTATATATTCCATATTACACACAAACTTTTGAAAAATAGTAGTTATCACAGAATAATTGTACATTGCTTGAATGAGTAGGTTAACAGGGTGAGAAACACATTGTAAGATTGATAGAGATATGACTGTAATGAGTCTAATATAATCATACATTTTTTCTAGATATATAAAATATATTTACTTGTATAACAGTTAAGAATTAACATAAAATTAGAAAACACTGAAAAAATTCACAGTTGATATTTCCAAGCATACTAAGAAATACACAGGAGAAACGGTGTGGTCTTTTTAAAATTCATTTTGGGATTAGTATTTATTTTGTAATGTTACACAAAACAAGTCTTTGTATTTTTTGATGTTCAGGAAATCTAGATTTCTTAATCTGACCCTACTCATTATGCAGAAAATGAGCCATGACAAGATTTGTGTCTCATTGGCCATGTACGAAATAAAAAAAACTACTTCAGGCTCCTCAAAATTATTAGGGCTATTAAGTCTGAAATAGGATACAGAAAACAAATGATCCTCCACCAAAGCCATTTCAGTACCTAAGAGGAAGGAATTGAGCTGAGTTGGGCCCAGAAAGGTTAACCAAGAAACTAAGGTCAAGTGTTAGAAGAGGCAGTACCTGGTGCAGCCGAGGGAGGCGCTTTCTTCCCAGTTTCGCATTTGTTACTGTGTCTTTTGCAAAGGGAGTGTCCTGCCACTCATGACCACAACTCTCCATTATAAGCAGAAATCCAATAGTTTATACACATGTTCTTAAAAGCCTAGCACAATAGCCTCTGATGATGAGACTAGAGACCGGTTTAAAACCATCTGTGATTTTTACTGACAAAAGAAAATGCAGGATACTAATTAACTGTTCAATGCCGATCTGACTACCAAGAGTCTCAGGGATAAATATTATATAACTAGTTTTTAGTTATTTAGACTTTTTGTTTATTTTATCATTTTCTTTCATTGGTCATATTCAATATAATTATCTCAAGTCTGCATATTATACTTGATATACTTAATATGTTATTAATGTATTGAAATGTTTTATCAATTAGAACAGATGTTATTCAGATCATATCTAATCTGAGTAATTCTAGTTTATTTTGGGAATACTTACATTGAGTTGATAACATCCTGTAGTACAATGAAAATAATTTGAAATTTAGTAATGAAGTGTTTGACCAAATGGCCTGTGTTCTCAAGTCATTAGGGAGGACATTAGCTAATTTGTAAGTAATTATTAGGAGTACATGAGTATAAGTTATCAGTTAAGCTTCCAAAAAAACTTTTCAACACAATCCTAATTTTTCATTGCTTCCCTGTGATCATTAATTTCATTGTAAAAGGTTTGAATTACAATTTCAATTAACTTGCCCCATTATTTTGCTTCTTTCTCACAACATTCATATACAGTTGGTAGACTAAAATTTATTTTCTGATAATGAAAATGCCATGCAATCAGTTTGGTCAAAATTCCATAACAATTTAGTAAAACGTTGAGAATAATTCACAGGCCTTTTAATTTTAAAACAAGGGCATTTTTGACCACATACTATTATATGTTTTGAGTTTCTAGAAGTTGTGTAATGATTTGCTTTATTTTAACCTTTATAAGATATTCACAGTTTCAACATTATGGTAATAAAATAAGAGCAGACTGTGTAAAGTTCAGAATTTTAAATATTTTTTCTAAAATATTATTGTTTCTCTTAATGTCATTAGTCTCACCAAGACTGTAAAATCCAGGCACATCTATTATATATAATATAATACTAATATACTATATTACTAATATAATACATTATTAGTTATATTTAAAAACTCAGTAGAGTTTTTGTAGCAAATTAACCCAATTTTTTTCCTCTAAACTATAACTTAAATACATCACAACTTAGAAATTCAAACTAATTGTACACTATAAAGCCTTTGAAGATGTATGAAAAGCAAATCAGAAAATACAAATTCACTCTCCAGAAATAGCAAAGATTAATATTTAAATGCTATTTAATAATTAATTATCAAATATGCAATATTTTACATTCATATTTTATTGCATTTACTTTTTGTGTCCATATAATTCATAAATATGTATAATATTTTGTATGTTCCTGTGCACCCACACCACTCATATACATATAAAAATTTATACAATTAGAAACATTATTTTATGTTATCTCCTCTACCTACCAAGTCTGAAAATTTTTATCTATTTTTTCAAAATATTATTAAAATTATTTTGAATGTACAAAAATATTAACATTTGGCATAACAAAATTAACAAAACTATTCCTCAATGGCTAAAATTTATTTATTTAGCTGTAGGAATAACTCATATCCTAAATTTCTATTATTCCCCTTCTGTTTCTGGTCTTCTAGCATTCATAGTTTCCTCTCCTTGTTAAAAGGATTCAGAGTGATTTTTCAAGGTCTTTTTTGATTATATTATTCCCTTAATTTATGTCAATTTTTCCAAGTTATAAATACTTTTGATACCTTTTCAGACTCTATAAAGCACTGCTTGAACTGAGTCCTTGATGTTTTGCCATGGTGCCACCATGTTTTGCCATGGAGCACCATGTTCTGCCACGGTCCAATCACTCCAGCCAAATACCCTCTCACACCAGACATTTCACATTCACTGTCCTCCCTTCCCATAATCCTCCATGGGTGTTATTCTAGCTAACATTAGCTAGAATAGTGACTAAGCCTTTTCAAAATCTTGTAATATAAATTTAAAAAAAAAATCTTCAACTGCTTTAAACTCTATTTGTTGTCTTGAAAATTCATATGTCAAAACCCTAACGACTCATCTCTCTGTTTTGCACATAGGACTTGCAAATGTGATTAAGGTTCAATAATGTCAGAAGTAATAGAATTTGTTCTCTGGTAATAAAGGGAAGATACATTAGAGCTCTATGTCTCTCTGCTGGGTAAGGACATAACAAGAAGGTGACTATCTGCAAGACAGTAGGAGAGCCCTCACCAAAAATAAGACCCTACCAAAACCTTGGTCTTGAACTTTCCAGTCCGGAACTATGAGAAATAAATTACTCTTGTTTAAGTCACATAATCTATGGTATTTTGTTACAGTAGCCCAAGGAATAGTATGAATTTGGTACAAAGAAGTGAGATTCTTGTGTATGAAATACCTAAAATTATGGCAGCAGTTTAATAATTGGGAAACAGGTAGATTAAAAGGGTTTTAAGATATATACTAGAATTATGAAAATTATAGACATTTTCTAGTGAGGTCTTAGAGATGAGGAAAAGATTATTGGAAACCACATTTAAAATTGTCATAAGGTGGTAGAATTGTGTTTGGTGTTTTTGTGGAAGGTACAACTTGAGGGCAATAAAATAGAGATTTCTAAACAATGCACACCAGATGATGCTCAAATCTTTGTTTGTTTGTACACAGTAAAATAAATATGAGTTTATCTCAGTGGTTCTATGCCTGTCGAGAAAATGCAAGGTCCCAAGTTCAATCCCTGGTATCTAAATATATAAATAAATAAATGTGAGAGGCAACAAATGAATTGAAAAAGGAATCGTTAGTTGAAAACTAACCAGAACTTGGAGATTTGGGATATTCTCAGTTTGTGTAAATTACAAAAATGAAAATCTTATTCTGAAGAGAACACTAGCGGTGTGGCTGAACAACCATTTCAGAAAGAGATCATGAGTTCAACTCATGACTATATGAGCCATGTCAGCAGAAGGTAGGAGTAGAGATAGGATTTTGGTTCCAGAACAGTGTATCTAGGACTAAAGAGGGCAGAAGAGAATAACATAAAATAGAAGAAGGTTACCTGACTCTATACATCCTTAGTGACAGATCAGGGCTATTTGGTTGTCAATATGCACGAGTCTCCCAATACAGAGATCATCAGGGCTGCCTCATCAGTTTGAAAGGTGGAGATATTGCCTCTGCTTCAATAAACTTGCAGCCTGCAAACAGGCTATGACCTCTAGAAGCAGAACCACACAGCAGGTTTCCTATTACAGAAGACAGGGAATAAAGGTGGTATTTGTCTTCCTAGGTTTTGGATTGTCTGAGAATCCCTCCCCTTTCATTTTTCCCTGTCACTTCTTTTTAGAATGGGAATGTCAGTTCTACATCTTTCCTTCAATTACATATTGGAGATATATAACTTTTCTGGTTCCACAGCTTAGGAGTAGAGAAGAATTTTGCCATAAGAAACAGTCTACTTTGACTCTCACTCATACCTCAGTTAAGAGATATTTAGATGAGACTTTAACTTTGGACCTTAGAGTTGATGATATAATGAGTTAAAACTTTGAGGCTGACGGAATGAAAAAAGTGAATTTTACATGTGATAAGGACACGAATTTGAAGCATGGGAAATGCTATGGACATGACTGTGTCTGGCCAAAATTCATGTACTGAATTTTTGATACTCCAGGAAATTGTACTAAAGTTAGACCATTTTGTTATGGTGATTAAGGTCATAAGTATGGGGATCTAATCCCGTATGGCTGGTATATTTGTAAAAGTAAAAGGCATCAGATGTTTGCTCTATGTGCCATGTGAGGACACAAGGAGAATGTGACTATCTAAAAATGTGTCACTTAATACCAGGTATACAGTCTGAGATATGTGCCTTCATCATTGTGGAAATGTCATAGAGTATATTTATCCAAACCTACATTGTTTAGGCTCCTACACATCTAGGGTTTATGTGGTCAGCACCATTGTATGTATGTGTGGTTATCATTGAACAATAAATAAAGATAGATAAATAGACAGACAGACAGACATCCTATTGATTCTGGTATCACTCTGCTTTCCTTCTAATTTTTGTTGTGATTTGGATATGGTTTTATGCTTCTGTTTGATAGAGGACATATAGTGTCATATTATTTTGAAAATATGAAAAGTTACTTGAAATTCATAGTAATCAAGATCGATGTTCTTTTGAGTTTGCAAACTATTGCCCCTGGTCAAGAAATGCATATTTAAAATATTAATTTTCCTGTTTACTTACTTTTCTTTTTCAAAATTATGAAAAATAGAGAATGATACACATAAATCATTAAATATAACAATTAGATGACAAGAAATTATTACTCTGTATTGTATATTTTCTAAGATGTTTGTAAAGTGAGTCAACTTAAAAACTTAAAATTATTACATTCTGATTATAAACAAAGTACCTATATGATAACATAGAAAATGAAGAGGTTATTCGGTGAAACAAGGTTTCATTAGTGCTGTCAACCAATCCTGGCCTGTACTATGAAAAAGTGGGAGATGAGGTCAGAATTCATCCTACCTGTCTCCATGGGTTCTTCTCAGTAAACCAAGAAGTTAATTGAAAAATTGACTTGAATAAATCCAGAGTCTTTAGACCTAAGAAAAAGTATATTTAAACTTCTATTATCAGATGGCAACTCCCACAACCAATACATACTCACAGGTTTGAGCATGCAGTCAACTGTACTAAAGACCACATCACAATCAAAAGCTATGAACCATGTAAGGAAATGAACTGACATGAAAGTGAGAAAATCCAATATACAGAAAAATTAGCTTCTCAAAGTAGAAAGCACGTAAGTAATATCGCCGAGTACTCCTGATTTCAGTCATTTTCTCTAGGTCTATTATTTTGTTCCTTTTTTTTTTTTTGAGGGTTTTCTGTGTTCTGAAATATGTTTTATTTAGCACCAACTCAAGTTTCCATCTTGTCAATTTTGTGCTTTACTCCTTATAAGAGGCTTTAACTCTGTCATTGTATTTTTTTCTTCCTATTGGTTTTCCTTCTAATTTTCATTGTGCTAGGGTTATGATTTCTGTTTGTTTGATAGAGGACAAATAGTGTTATATTATCTTGAAAACATGAAAAGTTACTTTAAATTCACAAGAATCTAGATTCATGTTCTTCTGAGTTTGCAATATAGTTCTTTTTTTATTACTTTTCCAATTTTTCTATGCTACACATATTTTTCTCTGTTCTCTATTCACCCTTCACTAGTGAATTAATTGGAACATTGTGGTCCACGTCACTAGGTATGAGAATTGTCTTAATGGAGGTCAGGCTAAATTGTTTTTCAGATCTACCTGTGAAGAATCATTGCTTATGGAATTTCCAGATTATTTTTTTTCTTTGGATTCATCAGAATGTGGCCTTTTTTTTTTACTTAACATTCCAGTACAGTGTATAGAAACACTAAAATGTCTATCGTCTATAGTCAAAAGTGAAGTCCATGTTTTCAACACAGCCTACAGCATTCTCTTTTCTTTAAAATTTTAGTTAGTACCATTAACATACTAATTAATATGGATGTATCCATAAATAAGACTGATAAAAATTTTGCCATTCTAGAACACACAATTTACTTGAAGACTTTCTAGGATCTAACATGTAACAATCATTCCATCTACTTCAATTTCTTACCATTGTCCTCCCAAAGTTAATATTTTAAACAGAACTGGAAAGATGCATAAAAAAGGAGAAACATTAGATAGATACAAATGTTGTAGCCATGCAGTAGAGAATAGCTATCTAACTTTGATTAAAATCAGTTTTGTGCTAGGGATATGTGGAGTGAATTATTTCTCTTCTTAATTTTTCTAAAGGATATTCATTTCGTGAATAGAAGCCCAATTACCCTTCTCCAAAGGAGAATATATTGCACTCTTTTTTTTCCTTAATTTTATTGGTACATTTTAGGTACACAATATGCTGACATTCATCATTGGGAATTTGCACCTTTACATGATATATTTTGGTTCTTATTTTTTCCCCCATTCCCCTGCCCTCCCTTCAACCCCTCCACCCCTCCCTATTTACAAAGACTTTGTTTCTGTTTTTTTCCTTATATCATATTTATTCCTTTCTCTTCTTTCTTTTCCCCTCCTCTTCCCATTTCCCCTTCCCCTTTGGATCTTTCCTTCATATTTCACATTACCTATTATACATTTTGATCCTTATTTACACGTTCAGTTTCTCACACCAGAGAAACTATTCAGTATTTACATGTGTGCCCTATTTATTTCACTTACGAGTATCACCTCAATGTGCATCCATTTAGCATTAAATGTCTCTAGTTTCTCATTCTTTATGGCTGGGTAGTACTCCATTTAAAATAGAGATTGTTTTGTTTTAGAGTTACCTGGATTGTTTTTCTCCAGTTATTGTTATATTTAGCTCTTTTCTTCCATTATTTTCACCTCTCCCTTTCATTTTATGTTAATAATTATTTTTTTTGTATTAAATTCTTTTATTGGTA
>NW_004624750.1:24130392-24146875 GCF_000247695.1 Heterocephalus glaber | reverse complement strand
GTAAAAGCAGCAAACAAATATATGAAAAAATGTTCAACATCACTGGTCACTGGAGAGATGCAGATGAAAACAACCCTGAGATTTCACCTCACCCCAGAAAGAATGGCTCCTATCAAGAAATCAACCAATAACGAATGCTTGCGGGGGTGTAGGGAGAAAGGAACCCTTCTCCATTGTTGGTGGGAATGCAGACTGGTGCAACCACTGTGGAAGTCAGTATGGAGATACCTCAAAGAACTAGGACTAGAGGTCCTATTCAACCCAGCTATTCCCCTGCTGGGTATCTTCCCAAAAGAATTAGAAGAATCATATCACAGTGATATATATGCACCCATGTTCATAGCGGCACAGTTTGTAATAACTAAAGCTTGGAAGCAGCCCAAGTGCCCATCAACTGGAAAATGGATAAAGAAAATGTGGGTTTTTTTATAAAGTGGAGTACTACTCAGCCATAAAGAACCAAAAACTAGAGTCATTTATAGCTAAATGGATGCATATCGAGGCCATACTCTTAAGTGAAATAAATAGAACACATGTGTAAATACCGAATAGTTTCACTAGTGTGAGAAACTGATAGTGTAAACAATGGTTAAAATGATTAAAATGAATAATCGAAAATTTGAAATAGGAAAACAGGTCCAAAGACGTAGGAGTGAAGGGAGGGGAAGGGGAAAGGAAAAGAGGGAAAGGAAAAACTATGAGAAAATTTTAAAAAAAGGAAATGAAATCTCTGTAAATAAGGAAGGGCGGAGGGGGTTAAGGGTGCAGAGTTACTGGGGAAAAAAAATAAGAACCAAGATATATCATGTACAGGTACAAACACCCAATGATAAATGGAAATGAATTGCATACCTAAAATGTACCAATGAAATGTACCAACAAAATTAATTAAAAAAAAAAGAGAAGACTTCATTGAGAAAGAGACAGTGTAAAACAGAGAAGGAACTATCAATAGCACTGTGGTCAGTTTCAAACTTTCAAGATCATATCTCATTGGAAAGCAGAGTTGTGAAGAAATCCACAAAATCAACACTTGAGCAAAGGGGAATCAGTCCCAGCATATTGTTACCATGCCATATATCTTTGAAATATTTTCTGGCTTCTTATTTGCATTTCATCTTTTGAAGACTGCACTATGATTTAACAGTTCATTTATTTTTATATGCAAACAAGTTTAGTTGTCTTGATTTTTACCTCTTTTTTATGTATATACATATGTATATATACATATCAGCTAGATATATACATATATGTGTGTATATATATATATTTCTTATGCCAAGACTCTAATAATATATAGGTTATTCATTTATATTTTCTCCATTTCTGTATTGGTTCTACTTAAAATATTGTTTACCTGAAATTTATTATACTATAAAGTTATTAACTATGGATTATTTTCATTATTGCTATCCCTTCAACACTTATAAATAATCAAATCCATCACTTTTCTAATAATGGATCATGTTAACTGCTGCAACCTGCACAGCATAGGTTTTGAAGCTGGGGAGAGTGGTGGGAGATGAAGAAAAAATTGAAGAATAACAAGAAAGAAAGATACATACCAAGATTAAGCTTTATAGCTGGGACCAGGTGGGTCCACAGCCTGATGAGCTAATGGCCACCTGCTGTCCAAAGTGTAAGACAAACAAGAGAGAAGGCAGGGTAACTTGTGCGACATGGCCTATGCTGAAACTGATTGTCTCGTGATTAGGGGATGTGCAGAAAAGGAACAAAGATACATAATGCAATTGTCTCCTGGGGCTGTGCCATCCAGCTTCTACAACCTAAGTCAAGACTGTGTCTGTTTGACTCTCTAATCTATGGAGGAGAAAGCAGTAGGAATTAGGCAAAAGGCCATCTTCAGGCTGGGCCCAGGCAGTTAACTTCTTTACATGGCATGTTTTCAAACAGCTGGATCTCTTCATGTTCTCTCTATCCTTCTAATGGTCTACTTTTGCATTCGGACTGTGATATTACAAGAATTTTGACTTTATCATATAATTTATTCCCTAATTGTTGATGGAATCACTTATTATCTTATTTTCTGAGTTGACTTTACTACTCTGTCTGGGTTCATTTACAGTGATGTTATCCTTTACAATTTAGAAAGTACTACAGTATCAGAATAACTTGAAACATTTAAATCAGTTTGATGAGAACTGATATATTTAAATAGTGCCTTTTCATCTAATAATGATAGTTTACTTGTCTTGTTAATGTTCTTTTATATATCTTATAAAATTGTGTCTAAATATTCATGCCTTAGGTACAAATGATTTTTATATTTCCAAGAATTACATCCTTTACTTTATTGTCATTTTAAATTTTTTATTCATTCACTTTTGAGTACAAATGACTAGCTATAGAGTAAAACCTTGGTTTGTAAGTGTAATTTGTTCCAGAAACATGCTCGTAATACAATGCACTTGTGAATTTCAAAGTGAATTTCCCTATAAGAAATATTGGAAACTCCTATGATTTGTTCCACAAACCAAAAGATATTAATATAAAATTATTAAAATACTGTAATAGAATACAAAGTAATAAAGAGAATCCATTGCACACTTTACCTTATTGTCATTTTGAATTATTTATTTATTTACTTTTATCACTGTATGTATATTTGTATATAATTTTTATTGCACATAAGCTATGTTTCCATAAATTTAATCCTCTCACATGATTTAAAATGTTAAAAGAATTTTAATGTTTTAGTAAATTCTCTTTGCATTTTACTCTAGATGGAATAGTATTATTTGAAAACAATTATAGTTTTCACCTCTTTCTATCAATGTTCTTTTCCTTGTTTTTTTTTTCCTAACCTTACTGTACAGGCAAAGATTTCAATGAAACAATGAAAATGCTTCCTACATGATTAGATATACAACTTATTTTATATATGAACATAGCTTAGGGGAGAATGATTTTAAATTTTTATATAACCCTAAAATTATATCAATATAATTCATGTAGGTATGACAAACCTAAGCATAATTAACTTAGATATAATTAAAATAGTGTCATTCCTTCTTCAAAATAAGAATAACAATTCTGAGGTAATGTAAATGCATTTTATTCTTACCCTTTCATTTCCTTTTTTGTGAGATTTGGGCAGAGAAACAAGTCAAACAGAACTTTAATTATTTCCAAGTTTATTTTTGTGAATTTTAATATGTGTACAGATTAGCATGATAGTACACTACTTTTAAATTGAAAAGTGAATTTTTTCTGAATAAATCATGGTCAAATATGACAAGAAAATGTGAGGCTCTCATAAATGCACTATGATAAATCATGTTTCAACTATGAATGAGAAAAACAGTGTCATCCTCTCCTTTTGCTAGTAAAGTACAGCACTTATTTCATGAGAAAAGTAATTACCTCAATGACATTAAAGAGGCATTTTAATATTATTTGAAATCTATCTTTAGGTTTTTTCCAGCTGTGTTCCATTTGCAGCACTTTATCCATTCAACCACTGAAGTGGAACTTACTTTAATGGTGTGTAATGTATATTTTACTTTATACTGTCCTTGAGAGTTTTTCCCTTTGCTTATGCAAAAGAATAGCTGTAGTGGTGTTGATGATCTTTGTTCAAATTAACACCTAGTTCAGATTTCAATTAACTGTTCTATTTGCTTGTCAAGATAAGAATATTAGCTGCCCTGCATTGAATTGTATATGCCATATTTGAACAATATTTCAATACCAAAATTAGTCTTTTAAAAAAGTCTTCAGTTATTTCATTTTGAGAATATATTCATATGTTGTAAAAAATAAAACTAAATGAAAAGATGACTACTCCTAAAGAAAAAGTAGAGTTGTTTGAATTTGTGTTATGAACCCACGGGATACACTTTTATCATGAGTTGATTGTGCCTAGTCCTGTCTGTCCAATTTTCATTTCACTTCAGTGTTGTACAAAGCACTCAGACTCACCCCACTCAAGAGTCAGAATGGACACTACCAGCCATGCTGTTGATGCTTTTCCCCTGGCCTGAGTTGGCCTTGGTTAATCACACCAAGTGGATAATTTTCTTGTGTGTTTGACTGAAATACTGATGTTGAAAAGTTAGCATTAAAGTTAGACTACAATAATATCAGTGCAAATTGGTTAAGGAATATACTTGGGTCAAAAAGTTTTTAAGATCAATTATTGTACAGAATACCTTAAAATTTTCTAATGTTTTTCAGTTTACATATGAAAGAAATTTGATGGCGGTTTCCTTGAGTTTGTCAATAATCCTGATTTTCTTGATGTTATCAATAATGAGTGATAAAATTAAGAAAAAATTTTCCTAAATTGTTATAATTTTTATTTAGTTAACCTGAAGAAGAATAGAAGAAATACAAGATAAATAAAAAGGAAACAAAGAGATCATAACTAAAAATTGTAATTTGTATGAAGATTAGAATTTCCAACACTTTACTTAGGACAGCCTATCCCAACATTCCTTGGCTAGATTTATACCTCTTCTCTATCAGACCCACCATTAAAAGGCCATGAATTGCATGAATTGGCTCAGTGAAGAAAGTGAGGAGTAAGGACCCGGCCCTGAGATAAGGACTGTCCCACTGTCAACAGTCCTTGACCAGATTTACACTCCTTGCCTACCATAGCCATCACTAGAAGGCCATAAACTGACCCAGTTAGGGAAGTAAACAACAGTTTGAGTGAATCCAGATTATGTTCAAATCACCATTCAAAACATAAACACACAAAACAACAACAACAACAAACCAGGCTGTTAACAGACTGGGACACTTTTGAAGGAGGGGGGACTGGGTCAGCACTATTTCCCTTAGCCTTGCACCACCTGGAAAAAGTATAACTGTACCCAGTTCCAAACTGTACTGTGTCTCATTTCTCTGAACCCTCTTGAATATGGTCTATAATTTCTGTCTTTACCTAATGAGCCCTACCTGTCCTACTTTCTGACAAGTCCTGAAAATTCATTTTCTGTGAATGGAGTCAGCAAGCCAGTACACTGGGATGGGTTGAGTTTGGGAAACTCTCAGACCCAGCCTGGTGACAAGCCATGCTGGGGGAACAGCTGGATTTTTCCATGAGAAATGATAACACAAAATTATTTACAAATGAATGCACTGAGAGAAGGTGTATGGAGGACTGAGACAGAGCCAATAAAATAATTTACCAAACCCCCCAAAAAGAGAAAGGGGTTTGTCAGGCATGAGAATATACTACCAAGGAACAGTGGGTGATTTCCAAGAGAGGATGAACCCTTTGGTGAAGACAGGGAGCTTTTCTATAAATGTTCTTTGAGCCTGACAAAACTTGTATGGTAGGCAGGAAGTCATGGGCAGAGAATGTTGGAAAGGGCAAAGTAAGATCTTGTGTTTTTCATCTCCTTTGGGCTGGAGATATATGTGATCCTCAAGGTACAGGGCAGAGTTTTGTGTTGTGTGATGGTTATGCTTGTTAAAAGAAGGAATCTTGATAATTGTTTTGCTGCAGGTCTCCAAAAAAAGCTCAATGTGAAGTAGAGTATCTGACTCCAAATGGAAGAGCAGAATGGAGACTGCTTAGCACTCCACAATGAGATATAAACAAAGGTAAAGAAGCTGATAACTGTAGAAAAGAGTGATAGCATGCAAGTGTGCAAAGTCTTTAAGGTAAATGTTATTTTATTTTTCTTTTTTTAGAGATATCATTTTTTCCTGACTGTAGTTCATTTTTCTTAGAATATTTATCTTAGAATATTTACTTTAGAAAGCTTACACTTATAAATTTTTCTCTGTACTTTTGAAAACTAAACACAGCTAGAAATACCTATTTTAAAGATCTAGGAGCAACTCCTAAGATAGGGCCTCTAGCTCCCAATCTTTGTTACAGTTAAGAACCTAATTTATAGCAACAACAATTAGCAAACCCAGATAGATGGTCATTCACATGAACCAGGCTACCCTCAAAGTCCTCCAATACTTTTTTACTTTACCCCACCAAATAGAATCCATGTTGACTTTTGTTTTAGTAGAACTAACTTAATTTCTTTCCCTATTACAATACTTTTGAGTAATGGAACGACTTTACATAAAGTCTATCTTTTTTTGTAATAAGTGTCTAGTTTATGCTTTTACTTTAACCATGATTTTTGTTAGTTTTTCAAAAACATATAGTTTGTTGCAATTTTCATTTTCTTCTAAATACATATTCTCATTTTCCCTAGTTTGCATATATTAAACATTTTTCTTGAGAATATCTTTTAGTTTTATAAGCTCCAGACTCCAAAAGAAATAGATTAATCTTTTTACTTGCCGTTTACCCTAATTTCAAGTATCTAAAAACATTCAGTTGATCCTCATCTCCACGGTTTTATTTTCAAATATGAAATAAGGAGTGGACAAGGTTTCCCTCTGCGCACAAATGTACTCACCAGGGTATGATCACTACTTCCAGAACTGAATCCTGGGGCCAGGGATTTAGCTCAGTGGTTCTGGCGCCTGTCTCACAAGGGCAAGGTCTCAAGTTTGATCTCTGGCACCAAAAAAAAAAAAAAAAAAAAAAAAAAGAGAGAGAACTGAATCCTTTATCATTTGGAGGAAATTTACGATATTTCTTTTGGACTTAGTCTTTATTTTTCACAGCACTTTCTAATTTTTTAAAAGAGCTATTTATATGGATCTCCAGTGTTTTCAAAAATGTTTGTGGGCAGGTAGATTACAAGGCACTTAGGTTATTAGCCTTACAGAACCCCCATTACCTAAAAGAGTCAACACAGAAATACATGTAGAAATATATTGCTGCAATATGTATCTCTTTGTTTTAAATTATACCTTAGTCTAATGAAATAAATGTTGAAAAATCTCCCAAGATAATAAGTCACTTGAAAAGGAAAAGTAATAATTGAGAAAATAATACTCATGAAATTCTGTCATGTATCTCAGGGAGATAATATTTGATGGGTCTGAATTGAGCTCCCTCCAATCTTCCTCAACTTTTGAAGCCTTCTATTACATTGTAGCCAGTCAAACTTATTTATATCTTGTCTTGCTGAATATTCCTCTATTTGTTTTCTCAACCAATCAGAGTACCAAGAGTCAGCTTCACAGAATACCCAACTATGCCAACAATTCAGATTCAGGGGGGGAAAAATGAATAGAAGCAATTATGAAAATTATGAATCATCTCACTTTTTTCCATTTAAATTACACAGCAATCAGCATAAATAAGTTTAATAGAGAATGCATAAGAAGTTATTTAAAAAATGTAAAGAGTCTTCTCTTTCTACACTCCTGAACACATATAGTACTTGAAGTATTTTATTTTGAAACAGTGAATACTTGTCTTTAGCCAATGATACACTCTAGGTAAACACAAGTACTTACACACAAACGGATCTGTGAGTTTTTTTCTGCTATATATCTTTATCTACTATATATCTTTTCTAATGGGATAATTTATTTCATTTTAATATAAATTTCTACTGATAATATGCCTAATTATTTTATAAAATGTGGGACTGCATAACTCTGTAATCATAAAACTCCCCTAGCTCCAACTGTGATTGAATGTGAGTAAATAGATAAAGATGCTTGTTAGCTCTGGACACTAGATAAGATCTGTATCAGCCATAAGGTCCCAAAGTAAATTACTCAACTCTTTGTTGGAAAACTGATGCTCCAGACACCACTATCTATAGAACAATCTACAAACATCTGCTGACCATCACTACGTGTCAGCTGACCACTAACCTTTGTTCCTCTTCTGTAAATTTCACCTGTTAACTTCCCCTGCAACCCCCTATAAAAGAGCCTCGGCCTCTGGGCTAGTCGCCTCTCTAAGCTACTTTGCTTTGGGAGTGCCGTCTGGCCAGACTAAGGTCTGTTTTACTTTTCAACTTGTCTGGTGTGTTCCTTCCCGGGTGTTCTTCGCTGCAGTCAGCTCCTCGGAGCGTTTGGTAAGGCCCTCGGTCTTACATTTTGGAGGCCCCTAGGCCCCGCTGGGATCCCCGGGTGTTCTTCGCTGCAGTCAGCTCCTCGGAGCGTTTGGTAAGGCCCTCGGTCTTACAAAAATTCAAAACATATCAATAAAACAAAATAAATCCAATCAAAATAGTTCAACTGAGAAAATCCTTAGCCAAGATTCTGTTGTAGTTAAGTACTGGCAGTAGAGACATAGAGAAGCAAAATCCTGATGATTATGAATTGGATTTTTTCATATACTGATAATATTTTATAATGAATTTGAAATGAATGGTAGGATAAAAATCAAAGCGGACTGCCTTAATCTACTTGGATTCTATAGTAAAATATGATAGCCTGATGGTTTATTTACTGTAGTTCTGAAGGATGGAATGTAAAAACCAAATATGGACAGATTCAATTCAGGGCGAAACCTCTTTGTTTGCAAATGGACGCTTGCTCGTTGCGCCCTCACATGACAGAATATACACTGGTCTCGCTTCTTACAAAGACAATATTGTCACCATGAGGACTATTCTCATGACTTCATCTCAACCTAATTATGTAGCCCAAACCCAACCTCCAGATATTATTGTATTAGTTGTTAAAGCTTGAACACAGGAATTTTGAGAACCTAAATGTACATCCATGACGATGACCTTTTCATTTTAAGCTTGAATAGCTGAGTTTATGATGGAAGTCCTGTTTTTAAAAGGAGAATTATTTAGGAGACATAAAAAGAATTATGCTTTTGAAAGTCATACCTAAAATGCTTATTCTATATTTAAATCAACAAATCAAGTAAGCAGTTCGCTGTGCAAGTTGACTCTCTGCAGTGAGAATTAAGAATGGCCACTTAAAATTGATTGGAGCGGATTTATAACAATTGTTGTATTTGAAGTTGATTATCTGAGAGGAGGCCATTATTTATTCAAGGTGTTTTTAATGCCATATACTTTTCATCTGATAAATCATTTTTACTTTATAAAACTGAAATTAGAATAAAATAAAGTAAATATTTTTGAATGCTAATCCTCTAATTCTGTTCTGAAAAATTCTAGTTTAGATATTGAAAATAATGTGTCCACATATAGAAGATATTCATATGTAAATGATTTGTGAAAGAAATCATTTTTTTTCTTGATTTCTGAGAGCATAGATTTTGTGAAGTAGTTTTTACATTGTCATATAATGTTTAATGAGATAAAACAGGCATTTAATCAAATGCACTGAGTCACTGGGCTGTTTGATATTACACAGTTCTATTAATTTAATCTACATATACTGGGTGTTCTGGCTCACATCTGTAATCCCAGAACTTGGGAGGTTGAGGTTAGAGATCATCATCGTGAGTTCAAGGCCAACTTGTACTACTTAGCAAGACGCTGTCTCAAGAACAACAAAAATCACTTCATCTACAAGTAATGATTTATCTTATTTTATGGAATACTCAAATATTTTGGGAATTAAAAAATAACTACTCTTAAAATGTATTTGTTAATTTAACTACCTAGTTTATTGGAGAGACTGAATCCCTATATGCCTTATACATTTATTTGTGTGTGTGTGTATATATATATATATATATATATATATATAATATGTAAACATGTAATTTTAAATGCATGTATATAAATAAAATTTCTTCCAAAGTATTCTATTCAAGAGTACAGTTAAATTGTGTAAGAGATCTGAAGATAGAGGCTAAATTTGAATAAACTCATGGTCATTAATACTAGCAGTGCAGTTATTTACCTTGAATAGAGCATCAGATCTACATATTGATATGTTAATATTAGTATACTGTTTGTATATCATTGAAAGAGTGGGTCAAAATTTTCTATACTTTAGTTACCATTTTTGCAGATATTTGAGATATTTCTGCAGAAGTGATCCTTTTTGATCTCAACTGTCTCTAAATTTGGTTTATTTAATGACGTCATAACCCAGTGTCTGTGATATAGCTCCATTGATTACTGAGGGGAAAAAAAAGAAACCATGGTGAAAGCATACATATCAAATTGAAGAAATAGCCTGCTGATTACACAGAAGAAAATTCCTATTTACATGCAAATATCTTTGTAATCAGCACTGATAGGAAAGAAAATACATGAGTCTAAAGACTTTGAGTTTATAAACATTCCAACTTTCCCTAAACTCCTACCTCAGAAAAGGTTTACTGACATCAGTAATAAAACTTAGCTCATTTAACAAACTTTTAGTTATATTTTATTTGAAACAATCTATGTTATTTGGTCTTCTCTCTTTTCAGTTCTTTTTCAGTGTAATTCTTGCATTTTTGAATTGTTTCAAGCTAGATATTCTTGGATCAATACTTTAGCCTTAATACAATAGCTTTTTAGTAATGAGGGCACAAAGCCTTACTTTTGTTCTCTTTAAAAGAGAGATAATATTGACTACAGAGGTTATTCTTAGGTATAATTAAATCAGCATTTATTTTATTATCTATCTGAGTGCTTTGTATGTAACAAGTTTAACGTACAACATTTGACTAGTTTTCTTTTCTTTCTTTTCATTCCCTTCTTTTGATTAATCCAAAATGAAAATCTCAGTTCAAATGACCAGGAGAAGCTTTCTGACAAAAATATACTTCATGCACACAATTTTATAAGAGATGAACTATAACAGATAGGAAACCACATGTTAGAGTAGTTGTAGAATTATGAAGTAGGAGAGTCATAAAAATTTGGAAGAAAGGAATTTCTTACAATTAATACTGTTCTAGAAAAAATAGCAATTGATTATATTTTCTAGTTTCAAAACTGTAGTCCTGGAAATAATCCAGGATAAACTTGTACTTGGAAAATTAATAAAAAATTAATTTCTTCAACAAATGACATCATATATGGTCATTATTCTGAAGTCTTAGAACCCTAATGCAAGATAAAAATATTACCTACATTTGTTTTGAACAACCTTGTGCTATAGATCAGAAAAGCTAAGATTTTCAATTAAAGTGATTACTGTAGTGTGATGATTCTGAGCTATGACAGCTGTTCTGATAGAGTGCTTCAGGGCCTTTTTCTGGGAATATGTGAGTTTCAGTATATTTCCAAAATAACACTTTGCCTAACAAATATTGCTGCCACTACTCACAGGCAAAAATATAAATTTAGGCACTATCACATACCATACACTCAGATTAACTTCAAGTAGATTACAGAACTAATGTAACAGCTAAAATTGTAAAACTCTTAGGTGAAAACAGAGGGGTAAATGTGGTTGAACCTGAATGGAAATGATATCTTGGATATGACACTAAAAGCATAAAGGATAAAAGAGAATTTTTTAAGTTGAACTTGATCACCATTTAAGAAATTTGTTCTTCATGTGATACCAAGAAGAGCATAAAAAGACAAGGCAGGGACATAGAAAAATATGTTTGTAAATCATGTGTTTCACATATAGTACACTGTTAGACTACTTCGGAGCAAAAGAATAAAATGAATATATATGACAAAGAAAAATTTATTTTTAGGAATTGGCTTATGTGATTATGGATTATTGGTAAATGCGAAATCTGCACAGTCAACTGGAGATTGGGGAAGAGTTAGAATTTCATTACAAAGATAGTCATATAACAGAGGAAGTTGGTTTCTGTTCTACTGAGGCCTTCAACTGATGAGATGAAACCCATTCACATCATGGAAGGCAATTTACTTAGGTCAAAATTGATTCATTTAAATGTTAATCTCATTAGGAAAAACCTTCACAGAAACAGCCAGAATAAAGTTAGATCTAAATTTCACTATTAGGAGTTAGGTCCAGAATATCTAAAAACTATTCAATTAAAAATGAATATCTATTTCTCAAAAGAATACATACAAACAAATAATATGTGAAAAGATGTCCTGGTGCCTGCCTCGCAAGCGCAAGGTCCCAAGTTCAATTCCTGGTACTAAAAAACAAACAAAGAAAGAAAGTACCTTGAAAATGAAGCAATAGTGTAGTCATCTTTTGTGATCAAAGATAGCTTTGCTTATAAACACACCAAAGAAAATATTTCAAAGACAGTAAATGCAGGTAAGAGAAGAGAGATTTTCTGAGAAACCCTGAGTACTAAGTTTGGTCTGAAAAACATTTAAATGAAAAATAAAATACTCAAGAATACATATATACCTTAGGAATACAGACCAGAGGAAAGGCAGTTTCTGGTTGTTCCTAACAATTTTATTTTTTCCAATATAAAAATTCATAGAAAATTTTTATAAAACCTGATGAAATTTTAGATTATGGCTCAATTCTGCCACTTAAATACTCTGATTTAAGCTCATTATGCCAAACACTTTCTAGCATGTGTATTGATGAAAATAAAGCCAATCTTATGAGTATATCAGGAGAATTTAAAACTGCAGTTCAATAAATATTATTTAATTATTTCTATGGCCTGTGTTCTATTTCATAGGTAGGAAAATCAAGACACAAAGTTAGAAGGTTTCTCAAAATGCTATAATTGATAACAATAGGCATCTACACAATTATTAGTAGATCAAATCTGATTTCAAATAACGTAATCTGTTTTACTACATTACATTTCTTGTGAAGTGGAAAGAGCTACACAAATACTAGCTGTTCTCTTATAAAAGTAAAATAAAATTAAAAGGCACTTTGTTAAATTTAAGAATCATAAAATTATATGACTTGAAAGGTCTCTTAATATTTATTTCCAGTTTCCACTCAGACCAACAGCAACACTTATTTTGCCTGTTTTAAATGGAAAAACAAATCAATTTTCAGTACTTAACAACTTTCAATAAACTTTTTAGCTCCTTTTCCCCTCCTTACTTTTTAAATAAAAATTAGCATTGTTAGTTCCAGGGATATAATATTCATAAGCCACATTTACTTACACTTGATCAGCCCTATCCAAGGTACTTTCATTTTGTAATATTGCATAAATTGAGATCTGTCTCTTCCTTATGTTGCTCCAAGCAAGACTCACTGCTCATATAAAGGTACTACAATTTACTAATTAATGAGGTAAAATCTCAGTAACAAAAACAAAATGACCATTCTCCACCAAAAGTTAAAATGTTCTGTATACCTAGGTTGGCCTAGTGGGACTAAATGTCTTTGTGACTGAATTATTAAGCCAGACACCAAGAAAAGAAGAAAGAAGGGATGCTTAATCTTGGGTTTATGCAGCTGAGTACAACAGGTGATTGGGATAAATTAGCTATGCATATAGAAGGGTCTAACAATGTATTTCCTAGGCACACCAATATTTTAAAGGAGAAAAACTTAAATCAGTTAATAATCACATTGTAGAAGCATTGTTTCAAAAGTTGTCAATTCTCCCTCAAGATGAATACTTGGCAATTTCAAACTTTCTTTGCCTCATGGCAAGTTTCTGGAATTCAGTTATGTTTGTCATCTTTGACTTCAGCAAATTCTTGAAATCATGCCATCCATTCAATTTAATGTTTTTAAACACAATGACTTCCAAATTTTATTGTGCAAAGGCAACATTCAGATTAAATATGTATTAAATGTAGCTTTTTACACTGGGTTGCAAACAAAACACACACAATCATTTTTCTTCATGAGGGTAATTCAAATTTAATTTTCAGCTCACTGTTTTGATAAAAATACATATTTATACAAAGTGGGGTTTCATTTTAGCATATTTGCCATTTTTTGTCATGCAATCAATCTCTTTATCTTTTTAAAACTCACATTGCTGAAAACAGGGATTCTTAATAGCACCTAAGTGTAAAATTATGGCATACAGGATTATCTTCATTTCTGGGAGTACTTCATATTCCTATTTTTGTGCTGATTTTGTCATACTTTACATTTTCTTTTTATAGTTTTATCATATTTAAAATTATACATTATGTCTAAATTCATTCTCATTGTATTAAAAAGAAAAATTTTCTTATACACTAGACTTCAATTTTCTTTCAAAAATAATTTACAAAATTTGCAGATTTACAAAAATAATTTTAAATCCCAAATTTATTTTTCTATTTGTTACAGTATTTATTTTTATAAACTCATGGCTATGCTAGTCAGACCTCACTAGTCACATTGAAATTATATGCAAATTTATTTTTTAAAAGTTGCTTATTTATTTTGCACTAGTGAGGCTAGAACCCAGGCTCTTGCCAACGCTAGGCACACACTATACTATCGAGCTATGTCCTCAGCCAAAATAATTGTTTGCACTTTGATTTCATTTTTATTTTTAAGTGTTAACAATGTAAAGTTTCAGAATTTTTGGACGTGAGTTTACATACATCAAGTTCAAGTCTGTATGCAAATTTCTAAGTTGAAAATATGAAAATGAAATAAAGTATATTATAATCGCACATTTCCACTATCCATAATTAATAGCTTTTAATATTTTGATCTCTATCCCTCCAGTCATTTTTTAATGAAAAGTCTATTCTAAAAATGAATCAATAAATGTATGTGCAGGGGACTGTAATATGACTGTGCCCAAAGTAGGCTAAAAGCAGTTAACCCCACAATTGGCTTGTTTTTTAGAATGAGTCCAGCCAAAGCCTATGTGCCCAGGTCAGAGTAGCTCACACCCAAATTCCATTCCCACAATTAAAACCTTCTAACTAGAAGGACAACTTTCTAATCACAGCCAAATATTTTGAGTATTCTCTTCCTAATTTGAGAATCCTTTGTCTTGCCCTTCACAAGCCTTGCTTACATTTCTTTCCATAGAAACCACATGAGTGCGTATCTTCTCATATAGTACTGCCCTTTGCCTTAGCTGGCTTTTATCCTAATTGATTACCAATAAAAATCAGTGTCTTGGATTGGCCAGGTCCTTTATTATGTGCATCAGCATCTGTCATCCTGGAACCCTGGTTTCTCTCACAGCTCTGCATTTTAGTTATTTTTTTTTTTTCCTTCACATCTACATCATATACTGGCCGGAAGACTGGAATCTAAGTGCATGGGTCTCCAGCAGTATGTTTACTATCTTCTTTATGTATTAAAAAAATATTATCTTTGAGAACCCATTCATATACCCAGTTTCACGAATATACTCACACAGGTTCTTTTATATAAAAGCAACTTTCTTTATGAGTTTGCAGTAAATTTTTCCAACTTAAATAATATCCACCCTTGCACAGTGAATTTATGTTTATACTTAATACAGTATTTTAAGCTGATTTTCATTGACACAAACATATGCTCTCTGGTTTATTCTGCATTTTTTCCATCAAACCTTATATGTTAGAATTCCAGCCATGTTAATATATCCAATTAATTTCTCTTACTATTCATTTCCTAGGAAGTGCACACTGGATTTATCCATGCTTTTTTTTTTTTAATTTTATTTTAGTGGTACATTTTAGGTATACAATATAATGACATCATCATTGGAAATTTGCAACTTTACATAATCTCTATTGTTTCTTATTTTTCCCCCTTCCCCTGCCCTCCCTTCAACCCCTCCATCCCTCCCTATTTACAAAGACTTTGTTTCCATTTTTTCATTTTCTCATATTACTTCCATTCCCTTCTTTCTTTTTCCCTACTCCTCCCACTACCCCTTCCCCTTTGCCCCTTTTCTTCCTATGACACATTACCTATTATACCTTTTAGTCCTTATTTACATTTTCAGCTTCTCACTAGAAAAAATATTCTGTATTTACAAATGTGTGTCCTATTTATTTCACTTAAGAGTATCACCTCAATGTTCATCCATTTAGCTACAAATGTCTCTAATTTATCATTCTTTATGGATGAGTAGTACTCCATTTTATAGAAAAAACACATTTTCTTTATCCAGTCTCCAGTTGGTGGGCATTTGGGGTGTTTCCAAGTTTTAGCTATTACAAACTGTGTTGCTATGAACACGGGTGCACATAGATCACTGCGGTATGATTCTTTCAATTCTTTGGGAAAGATCCCCAGCAGGGGAATAGCTGGGTCAAATGGGACTTCCAGTTCTAGTTCTTTGAGGTATCTCCATACTGATTTCCACAGTGGTTGCACCAGCCTACGCTCCCACCAGCAGTGGAACAGGGTTCCTCTTTCCCCACAGCCCCGCCAGCATTTGTTATTGGTTGATTTCATCATAGCAGCCATTCTTTCTGGGGTGAGGTGGAATCTCAGCTTAGTTTTCATTTTCATCTCTCAAATGACCAGTGATGTTGAACACTTTTTCATGTGTTTATTTGGTATTTCTATTTCTTTGAGAAATGTCTGTTCATTTCAGATGCCCATTTTTGGACTCGGTCTTTAAATTTTGGAGGTCTGATTTTTTTAAGTTTTTTTTTTCTTAAATTCTTTTATTGGTACATTTTAGGTATGCAACACAATTACATTTCTCATTGGGAACTTGCACCTTTATATGATGCATTTGGTTCTTATTTTTTTCCCCATTTCTAGCCTGCCCTTCACCCCTTCCACCCTTCCCTATTTACAAAGACTTTATTTTCATTTTATCCATTTCTCATCATTTTTCCTTTCCCCTGCCCCTCTCACTACCCCTACCCCTTTGGACCTTTTCTTCCTATTTTACATTATCGATTATTCATTCTAATCATTGGTACATTTTAGGTATACA
>NW_004624750.1:24099966-24122905 GCF_000247695.1 Heterocephalus glaber | reverse complement strand
TCCTCTCTAAATGTCTTGTAGAATTCAGCAGTGAAGCCATCAGGGCCTGGGCTTTTCTTAGTTGATAAGGTTTTAATTACATTTTCAATTTCATTTGTTGATATTGGGTTGTTTAGAATTTTTAGGTCTTCTTCGTTCAACTTTGGGAATTCATATGTATCTAGGAATCTGGCCATTTCTTCTGTGTTGTCCAACCTATTGGCGTATAGGTTCTGGAAATAAGTATTGATGATCCTCTGGATTTCTGCTGGCTCTGTTATAATTTCACCTTTTTCATTCCTAATTGCATGGATTTGAGCCTTTTCTTTCCTTTTTCTGATAAGGTTGGCTGAGGGTTTTTCAATTTTGTTGATTCTTTCAAAGAACCAACTCTTGGTTTCATTGAGTTTTTTGTATGGTTCTCTTAGCCTCCATTGCATTGATTTCTTCTCTGATCTCTATAATTTCCTCCCTTATATGAACTCTGGGTTTTTGCTGGTCTTCTTTTTCTATCAGGTTGATTAATTTGGCTCACTCTTTTTTCCTAATGTGAGTATTCACTGCTATGAATTTCCCTCATAAGATTATTTTCATTTTGTCCTATAGATTCCTATATGTTGTATTGTCATTGTCATTTAATTGAAGGTATTGTCTGATTTCTTCTTTAATTTCCTTTGTGACCCATTGGTTTTTCAGAAGTGTATTTTCAATTTCTATGTGTTCATGAAATTTTTTACATTTGTTTTGCTATTGATCTCCAATTTCATCACACTATCATCTGATAATATACAGGACATAACTTCAGTTCCTGTGCACTTACTTAAATATGTTCTATGAGTGAGTATGTGGTCTATTTTGAGAACAACCCATGTACGCCTGAAAAAGAATGTATATTCTGATTTTGTGGGGTGGAACACTTTGCAAACATCTGTTAAGTTCATTTGTTCAAGAGTTTGATTGAGTTCTAGTATTTCATTGCTTATTTTTTGTCTAGTTGATCTATCTATTTGTGACAGTGTAGTATTGAGTTCCCCCACTGCTATTATATTAATGTTTTTATGATTTTTCATGTCCATTAGTATTTGTTTTATGTAGTTGGGACCACTAGTGTTTGCCACAAGCTTAGCTTTCTTTGTAGCCCAGTAGTACTTCATTGGGTATAAATACCACATTTTTTTTTCATTCATCTGCTGATGGACTTTTAGTCTGCTTCCAAGATTTATCTGTTATGAGTTGTTTTGCTATAAACACAGATAGAGCTGAGTCTAATGGAATTTCTATTTTTAATTTGTTGAGGACTCTCCATACTGATTTCTGTAATGGTTGTACTAGTTTACACTCCTAGCAACAAAGTAGGATTCTTTTCTCCCCATAGGATCTCCAGCATTTATTGTTTGATTTCTTAAGCCATTTTATGGCTTAAGTTGGAATATCAGTTGTTTTGATTTTTGTTTCTCTAATGGACAGAGACGCTAAATATTTTTTCATGTATTTATTGGCCATTTGTACTTCTTCATCTGAGAAGTGTCTATTCATTTAAGTGGTCCATTTTTCGATTGGGCTTTTCATTTTGGAGCATTGAACATTTTTGTGTCCTTTATATAATCTAGATATTAGTTTTCTTCCTGAATTCTAGCTAGTAGAAGTTATTTCCCATTCTGTAAATGTCCCTTCACTCTATTGGCTGTGTACTTTGCTGTGCAGAAACTTTTTCTTTCTTCAACATTGTACTGGTTTTGAGGTCTTTTGTCTCTCCCTATAAACTTGAGAATTAATTATGTTTTTGGAAGAATTGTTATTAATTCTTCCTTAAATATTTTACAGAATTAGTGAACCATAAAGTCCTGGGCATTTTCTGAATGGGAAATTATTGATTACTAAATATATATATTATATATATATATACATAATTCCATATAATATGTAGTTTGTTAGTAGCAATGGTACTTGTAATTTGATCGGAACCAGAATTGTGAAACAAATTCTGTGGTCAGAATCATGGAAAGAATTAAGTTCGTGAACCTAGGAACCAATCTATATGGTATATCCATTAACATACCATTGTAGCTCTAGTTCCTTTTGATACATTCATAGTTTCAAAACTAGATTTAGAAATGATATGTACACCACCATTAGAATATTGAATTAGTCTGAATTTGACTGTATACTTATTTTTACTTTTATGTTTTTGATATCAATTAGCATTTATTTATTTTATTGCAAAGAATTCCCTTTAGCATTTTCTTTTTTTGAAAGGGAGATTATAGACATTTTAGGGATGATCACAACCTATTGCAAATATAAGATGTTTTATGTCAACCCCATAATAACCTAGGGACAACCTATGATAGATAAATAAAAGGTAAAGAAAAAGGTATATAGGCAGGCTTCTGGTAAAAGTTCCTCAGCTTTTTGATTTCTGGAATATAGATTTGCCCTGAAAAGTATTCTTATTTTTTTCTGTGTACTTTCAATATGTCATCGCACTCTTTCCTGGTCAGAAACATTGCTGATGAGAAATATGCTGAAGGCCTTATGGAACTTTCCTTTTGTGTGTTGTTTGTGATGAGCCTTTTTCTTTGGCTACTTTCAAAGTTCTCATCGAGAGCTGTGAATGTAGCTCAGTGGTAGAGTGCTTGCCTAGCCTGTGTGAACTCTGAGTTCAATCACAGCACTGAGAAAACAAAACAGAATGAAACAAACAGGTAAACAAGTGGGTAGGTGGGGTGGTCTTGAGTTCTATCCCTGGTATCAAAAATAAATGAATGAATGAATAAATAAATAAATAAAAGCCTCTTTGTCTTTAATTTTTGACAGTTTGCTTAAATCTTGCTAAATTCTTTCCTTTGAACTCAATTGCAGTCTTTTGAGCTTCATGTAACTGAATATCAGTATATTTGAATATCTGCATATGGGCTAGGCATGGGGAAGTTTTCAGCCACAATTTCCTTAAATAAGTTTCTTTCTTTCTTTTTGCTTTGAAATATTTTTCTTTGCCTTTACCATTTCTGTCATTTGAATATGGCTAGGGATGTGTGTGTGTGTGTGTGTGTGTGTGTGTGTGTGTGTGTGTGTGTGTGTGTGATTTACCATTTATACCATTTGGGGTTCCCTGAGTTTTCTGGATCTGTGAATTAATGCCTGTCATTAAGTATGGGGAAATTACCATTATTTTCTCAAGCAATTCTTTTGAACTTTTCTTTTGTTTATTACATGGATATTTCAGCTATTGAAATCCCATGATTATTTTCTATTCTCCTGTTTTTCAGTCTTTTTCCCTTTTTAAAATTCAGAGGTTTCTTCTGAAATATTCTCAGGCTCAGATAGTCTTTATTCAGTCATGTCCAGGCCCCTGATAAGCCCTTCAAAACCATTCTGCATTTCATATAATGATTTTGATGCTTGGTATTTCTTTGCGGACCTTTCTTAGAATTTCCACCTTCTTGATTTTCCCTGTGTGCATGCTGTGTATTGTATCCAATAAAGTCCTTACCATATTAATTGTAATTAATTTCCAATCTGATAATTCCAACCTCTGTACCACATTTGAATCTTATGGTTACTTTCTTTTCTAAACTCTTCTTTTGCAGTTTAGTGGGTCTTTTATTTTTGTCTTGATACTTGAACACAGCTCACTAGGTAAATAAGCCTTTAGTAATGTGCTGGTAAAGTGAGGAAACAGAAGCAGCATTCTTCAATACCATAATTATGTCTCAGTCTTTTAGTGAGCCTCTGTTTCGAACTGTGAACTTCACAAGGGCTTCATAGTTTCCTTTGCTCCCTCCCGCCACCATTGGACAGGATGGTTGATGGGAATGGAGTTGTTCATTTCAGTTTCTTGGATATGGAAAGTTAGAGCTCTCTGAAATTGGCTATCTTCATTCCTCCTGGTCATTTTGGCTCTGTTAAAAAGCCCAGACATTAGATTCTGAGTAGTCTTTCTTGAGGCATACCTTGTGAAGAAGAACAAAATGTGTGATCTGTTTTGAGATGGTTCTTCTTCCTCTTCCCTTGCTGGGAGACTGAGTGGATGTTTTTCTGATGTTCATTGTGGGAACACAGTAGGACTCTAAGAGCTAACACTTACAGAAGTGGACTCCCTGGTGGAGTTCTGTCTCTCCGACTGGTGCACACTGAGTTGCTAGATGTTTGTGATGCTGTTCAGATCTCCCTACCTAAACAGTTTCTCTTCTAGGAAGTTGCCATTCTCTGTACTTTCCTGTTCTCTGTACTTTCCTGTTGGTTTTTCCATTTTGGGGAGCAGCAGTTTCCCCCATGACTTCACGTCTTTTATGTATCTAAGAAGAGTTGTTGATTTTTTAATGGGTTGTTTAGCTTTTTATTTGTGGTTAGGATGAAGTGGTGAGTCCCAAGCTTCTTCTTTTTTTTTTTTTTTTGGTACCAGGGATCGAACTCGGGTCCTTGCGCTTGCAAGGCAGGCGGCGGAACCACTGAGCTAAATCCCTGTCCCTGTCCCAAGCTTCTTACATGCCATCTTCAGTATGTTCCATAGATACAGAGAGAGATATTTTATTTTTGGAATAAACTAAACAACAGTGATTGAATTTTTTTTGAAAAAAACTATATTATCATTCACTTTTCTTCATACAATTGATTTTAAAAGTTGTTTCTTACAACAGATCACAAGCACCACCTACACCATACATAAAAGATTAATATTTGTCTTTGCCATGGTATTTTTCTACTATTATACTTATTTAATTCTTGACAGATAACACAAAGTTGTGATTCATATATACTTTAATAGCTCTTAATAAATATTATCTACTGTACTGTAGATTTTAACTTTTTGTGAAAAAAGTATTATGTATTTTGTTTTCATTAATAATTGATTATACAAGCTCAATAATTCACTTGGTTATTTTGGGAGATTGCCTGAAATTAGAGACAAACTTGGGAAAACAGGACATATTTATTACATTGATCTTTAACCTACTTTCACATGATATTGCTATCCATTTAGTCACATTTTCATTGATATCCTACAATGATATTTTGTGTTTTTCTCAACAAAGAACTTACATACATTTATGTTACTTTTTTATACTTAGTTACACTGTAAAGTATGCAGGTTGTTGTCTTAATGTATTATAATTTCAAATTAGTTATTACTCCTTTTAAATATTAACCTTAAAATCTAATCAGATAACTTTTCAACTGTATCATTTCACAAATGTCAGGTCATTTTATAAGAAATACATTCATGTTTTCAATTATTTATTCCAGAAAAAAACCTTCTGAATTTTTATTATATGTTTGACAATCACTTGTTGCTAAATGGGACACACACATGAAGTAGATATATTTTTAGAGATGTTTTTCTGGTATAAATGAGTAGATGGGATGGGAAGATTTTCAAGGTTTTCTACATGCAGCTGGTCATAGTCATTCTATCAGAGAATGACTAAAATGTGAATTTGATTGAGGTTGGCACTCATTTTTCTACTAAGATAAAGAAGCAACAGAGAGTTCTTCCAAAAAGCAGTAGCCAGAATAGAAAAAGGGATACTTTTTTCAGTACAGAAATGGTGGGTCATTGATTTAAGAGCAAGAAAAGAACCTCTCTACTTCACAGACATTTTCTTCATATATGGATTGTATTGTACTTATACTATCTCCAAAAGTGGCTTTGTTAAGTGAATGGGAAGGTCTTTATCTCCAGTTGGTGAGATAAACCAAAGAGAAAAATCAAATCAAAGATTTAGAATTATTCTCAGCTGTGGGATTAGAGCCTCAATAAGAGGATTAGTACTAAGGTTTTGAGTATTTTTAGAGCTATCTGGACTCACATATAGAAAAGAGTAGTATGGGTGGGGATGCAGAGGTAGGGTTGGGGTTGAATGTAGTGTTTATGAACTATCCCTGTGATAGTGAAAATTTCCTGTAAATTGTGAAATTTGTCTTCAGTTTGAGTATGTACAAAAGGGTTATTGGAAAGAGCTGATTTAAAGAAGTTACATACTTAAGGGGGAGTACAAACAAATCTTAAGATTTTTTTTTCTTCTGGGTTGTAGAATATCTACCCATTGAAAAGGAAGACTGAGTTGCTAAAAAAATCTTGAGTTTTGAAATTTCTATTCACTAGAAATTGTTATACAATTTTGAAATACAGAGATGATAAGCCTGGCTTCTGCCACCAAGGAACTCAGTATTAAGCAGAGCATACGGTCTTTCTAATGTATAGTGTGGCAAGCACTCGGATAAATAAAATGCACAAGGTGCTATGTAGACTCCGAGGAGATCACCTGACACAGTCTATACCTCTATGTAGAACTACTCATAAAATGTAAGCACTGGGCTATGACTTGAATGGTTCACAGCGGTTAAGTACAAAAGGAATAGGATGGAAGTACAAAGTAATTCAGATAGAAGATACAAGCTGCAGATGTAAGAAATGGAAGATTTATTCTAGGAAGGCAATTAGTTAAGCTGGATGGATGTAAAAGAGTGACTGGATATTAATAATGAAAGAGGGATGGTAGGCGAGTCATGTCAGAGGGCCTTTTAAAATATATACAATAAAGACACAACAGTGATAGCAGAGATTTTTCTGAGTTTGTTGTACTAAGATAATTTTACGAAAAGGAATCTTCTTAGTCATACAGTTTGGTATTTTAACAGGTATGGTATACTAAGATTTTATTTTAATAATGTCACTGTTCATATATTTTATCTTAAGCAATTATGTTAAAGCATCACACAATGTTTGCAGTTTTGAGAATTTTATGAAACTTCTGGCTCATTTATTTGAAAGTATGACTGTCCTTTGAATAAATGACACCACAGTTCTTTGTGAAGTATTCTACAGAGGTGTCCTATTTCTAAAGACTGCATCTCTGTTTAATACACATACAACTGTACGTAAGAAAATTATTCCAGTGTTCTCATTGCCATTTAAAAGTTTACACTTAAAACATAATTACAATTTTGGTACTTCAATTAAAATAAATTCCAATATATTTAATTAAAAGAAGTAGAAATTTGCTTCAATTCCTATTTTAATCTTTATAATTGATTTAAATTAATGAAAGTGAAACAATAGAAACCAACCAAAACAATGTATGCCAAAATAATACCTGAGAGCCTTTTAAAATTTTTCTTTTAATTTGTGAGAAATAAATTTTCTTTTAATAATATCAAATGCTTTCAATCATGAACATTAAAAATGACCACATGAATATAATTTATGAATTCATAAATATATGGGTCATGTATTTTTGAAAGGAGAAATCATGAGTAGAATTAGAAACCTCCTGAAGACTTATGGAAAACATTATTCAGTTTATATATGATATATTTCAATCTAAAAAGACAGAAAAGAAAATTCATAGGATAAACTTACCTATTTTTCTCATCTTCTTTCTTATTGTCAAAATCTACATAAAATTTGTATTTATAAAGTTTTACAAGATTAATGTTCCCCATTATTGTGACTGATTGTGAAATGCCAGTGATCTCAGAGATCTCTTGATCTATTATTTTATTTTGCAATATAGTTTAAAAATTGTTAGTCTTGCTCTTTTTACTTTGTTGTTAGACTTAGAGAAATTTAAATAAGACATTTTTCTCATTAGTTTATTCCTTTCCCCTTTATTTTTTAGAATCATTGTTTAAAGAAAATTTTCTGCAATTTCATCTTTAAAAGATTTTATAAAAGTATGGCAATAAGATTCAGGATGGCCTTTTCCACTTTAATGCCTTGTAGAAAATCATGAAAAGCTAAAATCTATGTCACGAATGCCTCAGAAAATTGAGTTTTCAAAATATAAAAACAAAATGTGTGTAGCAGAACATCTTACGTCTACACAGGCACCCTAAGACATATGTTGACTCTCTGATTCTGGGTTTTGTGGACCTCTGTATCAAAGTTCATTTTGACATCGAAAGCTATCCTGCAGTTGGTTACAAACTGCCCAGTCCCTGATGTATAGTAAGCTGTTCTCTACCAGATAGAATTCTTGTTTACAATACTCAACTAATACATCTGGCTGACTTTAATTGCATTAGCTTTGTCACACCAGAGGTGGCATAACTTACATGTGAGATAATTAGGTTTGCTCGATTTAAACAGACACATTAATGCTGCTCAGCAAGGCTCAATTAAATCTGTTTTCAAAGCAAAAATCACAATGTGAGGCATTGTGGGTAATGTTATGCAAATTGTCATATAGATTGAGAAACTGAGTGAGGTTTCAGCAGGACCCACTGGCACAAAACGAATTTCTCCATTTGGAATATCAAGGCCTAAACAGCAAGATGTTTGGGCTGTGATTTCTCTCTTTCAGGACTTACCAAAGTGAGGCAGCTGTTGGCCTAGTCAAATGAATTGTTTTGTCACTTTGATTTTCTTAAGTAATTTTAAAAGTGTGTATTGTAACAAACATATTTATTGTTTCAAACCTTAAACCCAATTTATCTTACTTCTAGGTGTTAGCATAGCACAAGATGATCTTATTTACTGTGCTTTCATCTCTAATAGGGACTTTTATCATAAGAATGTATCCCACATCTAACTTTATTAAAGTATTTATAGGGACCATTCTCAATGGTGGCGGATTCTATTTGCTTGTATAGGTCTGTTTATGTTTGAAACAACTTGGCACTGGGAGAATTAGCAATGCTATTCCTCAAAGTATGTGAAGTTTTCTAAAATTTCCTACTATATGTCAACAATGTCTGCAGCCATAACAATTTTATTGACTTCATGATTGGAATGTGTATTCTAATAAGAAATTACTAGTTTGAATCAATTTTTAAAATATTTAATACCTAATTAAAATAGACTTTAAATTTTGTGGTGTTTGATCTATGATTACAAGGGTTATTAATTATTATATATACATATATACAAACATAAACATACATGCATAAAGATCTATAAGATATGTGCGATAAATTATGTATTAAATATACAGTCATACCCTAGTACTAGAGTGCTTTGAAATTCATCAAATTTGATCATCGACACATTTTCATGCAAAAATGTGTCCTAGTATTTCTTGTTTGTTTGGAACTGGATGCTCAAGCTAGAAGTTGTTAGTTCCTGTTGCCTTCTGACTTGCTACCCTTTCCACCCAAAGCAATTTATTTGGTACTTATCTTTTTTGGTATTTGTCATGCCTCTCAGAACCAATTAAGACCATTCTATAAAACATGTTATATCAAATACAGCTCCATGATTATGTCTATGTATTTTATAGTTTAGTTCTATGAGTGATATTATCAATTCTTTTCTTCTGTTCTTACTCCACTATATAGAATACTATGGAGTGAGTTTGGATCACATCTGGTATTCTTTTTTCTGGCTAACTGAAAAATATATTCTAGTAAACAGTTTTGTGTTTTATTTTTATTGTAAAGTTTAAATATATTTTATTTACAAGCACTTAGAAGAAAATTAAACTTTAAAAAATGGCTCATAACAGTGTATTATCATGTTGATAATTTACAAGCAATAGGAAATGTGGAAAATGTTTATATATCTATTTATTTATTTACTTATTTATTGACTGATTGATTTAAAAGAGATGAAGAGTTTATAGATGAAAAGATTCACAGCAGCAAACATAATCTGCTTTTAGATATTAAGGCTCTAAGAATTGATATCTAGCATTAGCACTTATTAGTATTTTGAATGCACATAATATGGCTAAATTAGTGTGCAGATACAGAAAGTCAATTATTTTAGTAAACTTGAGGGAAACTTTTATAATAAAAGTTACTACTTATAATATTATTAAAAATAATAGCAGAAATATACCTAAGAACTTATTTTGATCTGTATGGAGTCCATATAAATCCATCCTACAATCACTGAAACACAAGTTAAACTCCAGCAAAATGTAAGTTTATGAAACATCACACTGTGCCTCATAAACAAGTATAATTGTTACATGTCAATTTAAACTTAAAATAAAGACATTGCTATCTCAGTGCTTAAGTGTTGATTGTGTTGGTAATTGTAGCTTCAGTGTTGTTTTATTTTGTTGTTTTTTAAGTTAATAATCGTGTTTGTTGATTGACTATTTATTGACTACAGTATAAAATGCACTTTGATATTTGGATATAATTCTAAGACTGAACCCATGCCCTCAGTGATTTTATAGTGCAAATGTGGAATTAAAAAAAATTGTTAGTTTTGATATAGTTGGGGACTTGTGTGTTCTTGTGAAAAATAACACAGTGAAATTTTCTGTTATCTTCACAGTAGTAATGTTTTAAATAACTATAGTATAATACCAAAATCTGAAAAATTCATCTCACTTCAGATTCTCTTTTTTACCTATAGCATATGTGTATATTTATTCTTAGATAATTTTACCATATGTGTAGATTCATATGACATCCACTATCACAGCTAAGATATAGAAAATTCCATCTTAAGTAGGGTTAATGACAGAAAGATTTTTAAAGCATTGCTATTTAGGCAATTTTGAAAAGCAATTTCCAAATATACAACACATTTAACTTCTTTAATTTACAATTATATTTAAAATTTTGATAATGTGCAATAAATATTACATTCATTATATTATAATCTGTATAATTTGTATATAAGTATTTTCTACTCCTTTAATAAATGTCCTTTTTCCTGTGGCTATAGTTACTCTTCCTAGTTCAATACTTCCTTTAGTCTATGTTTTGAATACATTAAGGGATGGCAAACTAAAATATCAAAGTTCATTTAGTTACTTTTAACCTCAAGTATAATGTACAAATTTGGTGCAACATTTTTGTTCGCTATTATTACATTTTTGGACAAGAAAGTATAACCCCTGTGTTTCCTTTGAAATTTTATACTACTCAGAAAAACCCCCACCAAGGAGTGATGAAATTCCCCAAAAGAGTAGAGTATACATACATATAAGTATAGTCTGTATTTCATGGCCTTGGACAGAGCAAAGTATAGGTTTCATTTTCCAGTTCTCCATGGTAACTTCAGTTACTTTTACATAACTCTTCTTTATTGTGTTTTTTGAGTGACTTTTTATTGATTTATCTAGTAGCTCCTTAGCTTGTACTTACTATGTGTCACATAGCATATTACATGTATATTTTGGATGCATTTTTATAAAATAGTTATCTAGTAAAACAAAAATATATTAGTATTCCTAAAGTTACAATCAGTATGATAATTGGAAAGTGTACAATCAATGACAGTATGGTATCAATGAGTTACATTGATCTTGAAGTCAAAAGAAAGTTTCCCAAAGGAAAACATCATATTGGACCCAACTAAGGAGCCATGGGCCAAGTGAAGAATGGAGCAAACACATTCAGATTGTCAGGTAGGAAGTAATAGACACATAGAAGAGATGGAAAGAGCTGCTTAATATTTATATGGTAAAAGAAAATGGCAATTTATTATCTACAAATGAATGCTCATTCTGGAAGTATGCAAGAAAAAATGCCTCATACTTGGATTTTGTAACTCTCAAAACAATTACTTAGTCATATCCTATTTGAACCCACATATGAAATAGCTGAGCACACATTTATTAAGAACATAGCATTTTATATTGCATTAATCTGAGTAATACAGGTGGTGAAGAGTGTTCTATTTGTTAGATGAATGCAAATTAGATTTCAACCTAAGTCATTTTAAACTCAATTACCAACAATAGTTCAATTTCTAAGGTTTCAATGAAATATATGTGATAGTAGAAGCAAACATTCTTTAAGGACTTTTGTAGAGAGAATCATCATTTAGCGTTTTGAGACTTAACAATTATGTAAGTGCCAATGTACAATGAAACTCTGCAGCTCTCCTTAGCATTGAGTTACTAGTCAACAAATGGAAAACAGTGAATTTTGTGTCCTTTATTATACTTAATTTCATTATATTAAAATTTAGTAAAAGTGTTAAAATTTACCTTAAACTTTCTGTAATTTAGATATTCAAAAAAGCTAATTTCAGTAAAAGGTAAAATATAAATTTTTTAAATTACTAAACTTAGAATATTCCCAAATTCCTTTAAATAGCTACGAGGTTGTGGTATAATTTTCTTTTTTGGTCTTAAGAAAACTATATATTTAATTGTCAAAGTTATTCTTTTTTTAAATATTAGAAATAGTTTAATTTTTTTTCTTTTCTCATAATTTTTCCTTTCCATTCTTTCCTTTCCCCATCTCCTCCCAACACCCTTACCCCTTTGGACCTTTTCCTATTTCAAAGTATTAATTATTAGTTATTAATCCTTTTAATCCTTATTTGCACTCTCAGGTTCTCACACTAGAGAAACTATTTGGTATTTACACATGTGTGTCCTATTTATTTCACTTAAGAGTTTGGCCTCAAAATGCATCCATTTAGCTATAAATGTCTCTAACTTCTCATTCTTTATGGAGTACTCCATTTTATATAAAAAACACATCTTCTTTATCCAGTTTCCAGTTGATAGGCACTTGGGCTGTTTCCAACCTTTAGCTATTACAAACTGTGCCACTATAAACATGGGTGGACATATACCTAAAATGTACCAATAAAAGAAAGTAAGTAAAAAAAAAGACATAGTTTAAAATAACCTTAAAATTTTGCAAATAACTGAGATTAATGAATTTACTTGAGTCACAGATATCTTCTTATTTTAGCACCCCAATGATCATCTTTTTTTCTCTGCAATCCATGTTTTATTTTAAAATATAAACATTTAGTCTTGACTCTATTGAATCAATTACAATATTTGCTAGCATGTATTGTTGGGAATATATTAAAAATTAATCTATCATTCTGGAAAATGGAAGTGGACAGAAAAACTCAGTGTTCAAAACTGAGTAAATATTTACATACAGATCAAGAGAATTTTCATCAAACATGGAAGAACATTGGCTTACTTTTAATTTGAGAATGCTATTTAAATTACATTGAATATTTGAACATCTGAACTTATACTTTTCTAATAAAACAAACATTCAGTCTTTATTGATGGATGTCATGTTTGGCAGGACATTTTGTTTAAAAATAAAATATTTTGGGAATGAAATTTAAAACTGGCCTGAGTAGTATAAAACTATCAGAAAATAATGCTAAATATTAATTCAAAAACTAAAGCAAGTTTCCTATAACATTAATATATCTTGAAGTGCTTACATTTGATATATTCTGTCAAGTAAATGTAACCTTATTTTGTAAATTTGTTACCTGTGAAGTACCAATTCTCCCTCACTGATAAACACTTTTTTACAAATAGCACTTTCCTTTTATGGAAGAACCACGTTTTGTTTATCCATGTACCTAATGAAAGATATCTTATTTGTTTCCAGTTTGTGATGAGTACAGTTGCTATAGACATTTGAATATAGCTTTTCCAACTATTTAGGAAAACCTAAAGAGGTATGGCTGCAGAATCCTATAGTAAGAACATGTTTAGTTTTCTAAGAAACTCACTTTTCTCCTACTGTACTATTTGACATTCCCATTAGCAATGAACAGGACTACTTGTTGCTCTGTATCCTTGTCCACAATTGATAATGTCATTCATGTAAGTTAGCCATTGCTATAGATGCATAGTGGTCTTTTATTCTTGTTTGAATTTGCAGTTTCTTAAGGAAATATATTGAATATTTCTTCATATGTTTATTTTTTGTATACAGGCTTTCTTTTATGAGGTTTTTGTTCAGATTGTATTCCTTTAATATAGTATTTGACTATCCTTTAACTATTTTAGACAGAGGTCCATAATACATTTTATAAATATTTTTGTCTAGTTGTGTCTTTGGTTTATCTTAACAGTATCTTTCTCAAATAAGGTTTTAATTAGAATAAAGATACATTATTAATTTTTCTACTTTGAGCTTCAAATGTTTTATCTAAAAACTAATCATCAAACAAAACTTATCTCCATTGCCACACATATTTTCTTTTAGCAATGTATAGTCTTATGTTTTACCTCTAAATCTATGGCACAACTTCAGTTAAATTTCATGGGAGGTGTAAATTGTGTGTTCAGGTTCATATTTTTGGGTTACCAAGGGATCTACTGAAAGATTACTCTGTATCATATTGTTTTTATTCATTTGTCAAAGCTCAGTTGACAAAAATGTATGGGTCTAATCCCAGAAATTTAGTGGGTTTCATTATCTATGAGTCATTTTCAGCAATACTATATTGTCTTGATTATTGTATCTAAAAGTGTTTAATATGATAAATATTGAAAACACAGACTAAAGTCTGAACTTATCAGCGACCCCATAACCTACTGATATATTCCTAGTTCATCTATTTAACAAAAGTTCCTAATCAATATATTTCTGATATAGGTGTTGGACAGTATCTTCAATCTTGTGTTTCCTTTGCAGCTACTAAAACTCTTATCTCCAGATATTATCTATTTATGTGATGCATTCACTGTTAAAATTCTTTCCATGTTGTCTATAACTAGTTACTTGTATAACAGTTACTAATTAGTATGTGAGTTCCAAGAATGAAGAACACAGATATTACTCATATTTCTATTTATATTTGTTATTCCTTGTATATGTTCTGGAATTCAATACATGTTCAATCAATTATTCAATTATTGAGCATAGTGTAAGCAAAATACAGTATGGTATTTATGATGTATAATACACATACATTCACATACTCAAAGAGAGTGAGAGATAAAGATCATCACAGCCGAGAGAATCAATATTTTGTAGTTTGTTTTTGACTCTAATGTTTCTGTCATTAGATGAACTTCCTCAGGTTCTGTTTGTAGAAACTCTCGCGTAAGCATAATTTGATTAGTTTGATCAAATTAAAGAGATAATAAAAATCGAAGAGTTGGCTGGAGCGGTAATGATTGACCATGTGAAACTTTTCCATATATCTGTTATATCAGTGAAATTCTGCCTCTTTGTATTCCTGTGTCTGAATGTAGAAAACAGAACCTCACCCTTACAGTTTCTCTTACAGCAAACATGAAGAGACTGACAGTCTGATGCAGTCATTCAAACCCTTCCAGATTTTTTTTCTGGAAAGTCTTTAAGTCAAGTAGCTGAGTCTTCAAATGATGTCCTTTTTGAATGTTGTGTTGGCTACTCTAGGTATTTTTCCTTTTCATACACAATTTATAATCACTTTGGCCATATCTATAAAACATATCAAAGTGGAAAGAACTGACATCTTAACAATTTTCATGTTTCATATATATACCCTCACATATTTCAGTAAATGTGTACCTATTTTATTTTGTGATGCTATTGTTTTTTGAATTTCTAAATTTCAATTATTCATTGTTGCCATATTGTATGTCTTCTTACCTGGATATGCTATTCCTAGTCCTGAGAGTTTCTTTGAAGATTCCTGGAGATTTTCCACACATACAGTATATCATCTCTGAACAAAGTGTCTTTAATTTTCCTTCCAAACCTACTTTTATTTTATTTTATTTTACTCTCAGTAAAATGACAAATGGCAGTGGTGAAACATTCTTAGTTTATTCTTGTTTTAGCAGCAAAATGTTCTTTCACTTACTAGTTAAGCCTTATTATAGCTGTGTGTATTTTTGTAAATATTCTTTATCAAGTATTAAACCTCTCTTGTTACTAGGTAAACAAAAATTTTGTCATGAATGGGTGTTGCCTTTTGCTAAGTGCTTTTAATACATCGTCAGATATACATAATCATATGATTTTCTTTCTTTAGACTTGTGAGGTGACATGAATTAATTTTTGAATGTTAAATTATCCCTGCATACCTGGAAGAAGTCCCTCTTGTATATGCTATATAATTCTCCATATACGTTGTTGAACTTGATTTACTAACACCTACAAAGGATTTTAGTCCTTGTTTTTGGTAGTAAGGTAATTCTGACCTAGAATGTGTTAAAACGTGTTTTCTGGAACTTGCAATATAGCTCATGGTAGAAATCTTGCTTATTTTTGATCCCCAGTACCACACACACACACACACACACACACACACAAATGTACACAAATACCACAAATACATGTGTGTTTTCTGTACTATATTTTGAAAGATATTTTAGAGGATTTGAATTTTTTTTGTTGTTGTTTGTTACCGGGGATCGAACTCAGGTCCTTGCGCTTGCGAGGCAGGCGCCAGAACCACTGAGCTAAATCCCTGGCGGATTTGAATTTTTTAAATTCACTACTGCCAATGATATCTAATGTAGATATTTCTATTTCTTCCATTTAATTAGTAAATCTATCCTTTCATAGACATATGTGTGTTTAAATTACTTTTCTGTGAATTTGGGTAGTCTGTGTCTTTTCCAAGAATTAAGATTTCAAATTTTAGGGCATATAGTTGTTCATACTATTCTTTTATATTTGTTTTAATGCTCATAGTATCTGTAAGAAGACTCATCTTTCATTTCTGATGTTGGTTTTTCTTTCCTTTTCCTTGGTTATCTTGTCCAGAAGTTTATCTTTTTATTTTTATTTTGGTAAAAGTCCTGATTTGGATTTAATTAATTTTCTATGTTGTTTTTCTATTTAAAATGTGGTTGATTTCTGCTTCAACTATTTACTATCCTTTCTTCTTCTTTTACTATTTCTTTTTTTCTTTTTATTAGTACATATATATAATACATAAAAATTACTTTTATCAGGAAATGTTGGTACATGTACATAACACACTTTTGTTCTTTTTATGTCCCCATCCCTTCATTCCCTCCCATCTGGATTTTTTTGCCTACTGTCCCTTCCACCTTCTTCCATCTCTTTGTTGCTATTATTTGTTTTGCTCTTTATTCACATTTTAAGTTTCTCATATAAGAAAAACACCATAGGATATTTAAGCTTGTGGGTCTGATTTATTTCATTTAATATTGTGGTCTCAAGGTGTATCCATTTCCTACAAATGACTCAAGTTTATCATTATTTATGGCACAGTAATACTCTATTATGTATAAATACAGTACCCCATTGTCTTTATCCATTCATGTAATGGTACCCAACTTGGCTCTTTTGAATTGTACTCATATAAACATGACTATGTATGTATCACTGTAACATGATGTGTTTAGCTTTTTTGTTTCAAAGATACCTAGTAGGGAAATACCTGGGTTGAGTGGAATTTCTTCTTTTAGTTTTTTGAGAATTCACCATACTGATACTATAATGACTATACTAATTTATTCCCACCAAAAATGTAGATGTGATCTCGGTTTTGTTTGAATTTGCATTTTGCTTATGGTCAGAGATGTTGAGTATTTTTTCATGTATTTATTCTATATTTGTATTTCTTCTTTTGAGAACTGTCTGTTCATTTCAGTTGCCCATTTTCTTGGATTGGATCTTTTATTTTAGGACATCTATTTTCTAAAATTTTTTATATTTTGAAATATTATTCTTCTGTCTGAAGGATAGCTAGCAAAAATTTTTTTCCCATCCCGTAGGTTGTGTCTTCATCCTTTTGGGTGTTTCCTTTGCTATCCAGAAAATTTTTAATTTGTTAAGCTCTGATTTGTTGATTCTTGATGTTATCTTTTATGCAATTGAGGTTCTGTTCACAAAGTCCTTCACTCTGCTTGTATTTTCAAGAGTTTTACCTATTCTATTTTCACCAGATAAAGTGTTTCTGTTTTAACATTTGGATCTTTGGTCCAGTTTGATTTTAGTTTAATGCATGGTGAGAGATGCGAGTCTAAAATCAATCTTCTGCATGTGGATAGCCAGTTTTCCCAGTACCATTTGTCAGAGTCCAAGTCTTTTGTCCCTTTGTCAAAGATCAGATAGTTCAATGTACTTAGAGTTCTTTCAAATATTATGCAATTACCTACAATTTTGAAATTCTTCTGGCTCTTGGGGTCTGAAAACAATTTTCATATAATTTCTATAATTTTATTCTTTTAATTTTAATAAAGCATGTTATGGGCTAGAATCAGAGCTAACTTATTGTATGTGTCATATGTGATTGAAGAGAATGTGCTTCCTGCTGTTGTTGGACAGAATATTCTACAAATATCAATCAGATCAAGTTCATTGACAGAGTTGCTTAAGTCAATCTATCCTGACTGATTTTCTAAATGCTGGATTTGTCAATTACTGATAGAAATTTGTTGCAGTCTCTAATGATAACAGTGCACTTTTCTATTTCTATTTGCAGTTCTGTCTCTTGGTTTCCACATATTTGTAGGTACAGACATATTTAAGATACATAAGTACATTGTCGAATAGACCCCTTTATCATTATATAATGCTTCATTAAAACATGATAATTTTGTTTGAAGTGCGTTTTTTTCTAAAATTAATATAGCTACTTAAATTTCCTCTTGATTAAATCTCTCAATATTATGATGGTATTTGATTGTGAATTCCTTTACTTTTAACTCATATGAGTATGTATAAAATAAATAGTAAATAAGAAAAAAATTTGTAATTTTAATGTAACTCTAAAATGTTTCTCTTTCAATTACAATTAAAACATTCATATGAAACATTTGTATATGCAGATTAACAGCTCTAGTAGCCATAATAGTTTTTATTCCTGGCATTTAGTTTTTTTTCTTTTTAAAAAATATTTCTGCTTCCTATGGTTTTAATTGAGCTTTTTATACAATTCAATTTTGCCACTATCTTTGCATATCAATTATGTGTTTTTTAATTACTGTTCTGATATTTACAATACACACTAACCTATATTCATTTTCAAATAGCACTATACAGTTACATGCATAATGCTTATACCCACATCTGTTTTCCTAATTTCTTGTTATTATCCTTTATAATATTACTTTCATCCATTTCACTTATGCCAACATGACAATATAATGGTACTTCTCTTATTTTAAATATTCAGTAAAAATAAAAAATAATTTCATTCTTTTCCTTCTTTGATCCTCTTCCTTTCGTTAAGCATGTCCTATTTTATTAATTATATCACTGTCCTTCTTTTAATATTTTCCTCATAGTAAGTCTGCTTATATGAGTTCTTACTATTTTCATTTATCTAATGTTTCTAATGCAGAATTTTTTATTGGTATTTCTCTTCCAAACTTTTAACAGCTTCTCTCCAATTTTCTCTTGCTTGCATGATTTTTGAGTAGTCCACTGTTAGTGTTATCATCTTAATTTTGTAATTTAGAATATGATCTTGGTTGGAATTAAATTGTAATTAAGCTAAGGATCAAGATGAGATTATACTAAATTAAGAAGGGCCTAAAAACCAATGAGACTACTCTCAATGTGTAAGATAGAAAAAAGATACATGGACATACACAGAGAATAACACCATGAGAAAGTTGAGTCAAAGATTTGAGAGCTGAACCTACAAATTAAGGGATGCCAAGAATCGATGGCATAACCAGAACCTAAGACCCTCTAAATAGAAACCAATCCTATTGACCTTGATTTCAAACTTCTGGCTTTCTGAAAAAACAATTTCTCTTCTAAGTAGTCAACTTTGTAGCACTTTCTTATGACAGTCCTAGGAAACTAACATACCTTCAAAGGCATTTCATACCTTTCCTTTTGATTCTTTCCTAGAGATTTTACATCTCATTTGTTCTTCCATATTGTCCACTTTTTTCCATTAAAGTCCTTAACCTATGCTGGAGTTATTTTAAATTTCCTCTCTGATAGTTACAACATCCATGTCACATCTATGTCTGATTTTGTACATTTCTTTGTCTCTCCAGACTTTTTTCTTTTGCCTTTTAGAATTTCTTGTAGGGTATTTTGTTGTTGTTAAAAGCAGGGCATAATACATAGTAGGACCTTGGGTAAGTCGGCCTTAAAATATCAGGATTTATGATCCTCTGAGTGAGAACTGAGCTGTGTTTAAAGTTCTCTGTAGGTGTAAGAACCACAGGTCTTAAATTTTCTATGGCCATTATTTTTCCCTCTCTAGTGGAATTTGAACTTCTGTACACCTTCCAAGAGAATCCTTTTCTTTTGGTTATAATCTATTGTTATTACTGGAACATGTTAGAGGAATTGATCCTAAACTGTGGGGGAAAGGAAGTTATTAATCTGAGTACATCTCATTCTGTTGGTGGGGTTTGTCCCTAGGCTGTGGATTTCACCAGTGCTTCTCAGCTTCCCATCTCATCTCATCCTTAGGTGACAGAAAATTTAGAAGAAGCAAGAGTGAGAAAAATTCTCTTGACAACAACAGAAGGTTCTATTACAGTTACCTTGATAACAGTCTTATACCTTGATAATAGTAGGGATCCTTTAGGGAAATACTTGGGCCTATTTTATTATAGTCTTTTTCTGCCATGCCAAACAAGAGATTTTGTCTTACTCTCACTGTGAGAACCTTGTAGGATTTTTGGAGTTAAAATGGAGGGAATTTTATGCCCCCTCCTCTAAAACTGAGGCCCTAGGCATTCTTAATCTGAAGCCAGTGAACATATACAGCCTTAATCACTTTCTCATCACTGGGACACAATACCTGATACCCACAATTTAAAATAGAAGTGGTTTATTTTGGTTCAAGCTTTCAGTCCATTGTTGGCTGCCTCTGAGGCAGAACAGGCTGACAGAAGGACATAGCAGGGAAAGAGCTGCTCACATCACGGTGATCAGGAATGAGAGATAGAGGTGTGGAACTAGGGAAGGCGAGATACCTTATGAGGTCCTGACCCTGTGACCCGTTTCTTCTGACCAGGCCTCACTTCCTAACAGCAAATCAGCCATATATATCACTGATACCATCCAATCATTTTCCAAAAGCCCTGCCCATGAGTGCATGAAGGCTTTGGGAGATATACTCAGTCTGAACCATAACAGATAACCTTGAGTTATATGTCAAGTTACAATTTAATTATTCCTATCCCTTTATGGCTCAGGTAGCTTCTGGTATATGTTAACAGTCTCTGCTGTAATTACTGATTTGCCTGCCTTCTAGATATGTCAGTCCTGTAACTTCTGTGTGTTGATGAATTCAAATTTCCAATATATCAGCACATTTTTAGAGTGGGGGGTTGACTTCTAAGTCCTTTTACATGTCTAATCTTAAAATGAAATTGTTCCTAAAATTTTGCACCTACTTATCTCTGCAGTGCTTTCCTACTGAAGTTACCAAACCAAGCCTCACTGCCAGTATGGAAATCACTGAAATGACTATTGGAAAGTAGTTTATTCATAAAACATTCATTTCTTTATGGCAGGGTCTTGCTATGTAGTCCAATCTCACCTCAAACTCCTTTTGCAAACCAGGCTGGCTACAAGCTCATGTCAATCTGCCTGCCTCAGCCTCCTGACTACTGGGATGACAGGCATACACAATCACACCCTGATATAAGTCATCAAATTGTATGGAGAGAAGAGAGAGCTAGCATAAAACTTGCCTCTCTGAGGGTGAGTATTGTGGGATAAAGAAATAGGACACTTGAGGGTTTGAGGAGGTGTGAGGTGGAGGAAAAGTGCTTAGACAGTGAAATGGAGCAATCAATGGTCTGTGCATGTATAACCCAACTTCATGCCTTGTCATAGATGCATGTTTAGGAAATGACAGTATTAACAAAGACTGAAGGTGGAATTGTGTCTCTCTGCTGTCAGTCACCCATCCAACACTTAGTAATGTGAATCTATAGCAAATCTAATGGGCATATGTTGCTTAGCTTTAGAACCCCTAAAAGGGGTAATAAAAGCAAGTAACTAAAAGCAAGTGAAGCTAGAGGAAATAAACTTAACCTCAGTCTCACTAGTGACTTACTGAACTTTTGTCCAGTTTTCCTGTTTGTTTTCACCAGGAATATTATTCTACAGGACCCTTACATGAACTTTATATAGTTTGAAATTCTGGGGGTATATTATTTAATTTTTAGAAGTCATTTTATAGTTTTGTTTTTTAAAATTTTATTTCTTATAATTCATAATTTTAAACATTACAGCCATGCTTATTTTGTTATTTTTATCTAATAATTACTATTGTTTTTTCCTCTGACTTTGTATTTAAGCTCAGCTTTGGTGTTCCATTTTGTCATAAGAAGTTTTTTTGAAATTGTGTCCCTCTAAAAATAGATTCAGTTTTTCTAAAGTCTGCCTTCATATCTTGGAACTAATTCCAGTCATTTATCCATCACCTGTCTGAGCACATGCCATGTGGAAGGGAATTTTTTTTTACAGTATTTCAACCTCAATAACAATAGCAAAATCTTGCCATCATGAACCTTACCTTTCAATGAATATTCATATGGAAAGTATTGATTGTGTTGTAAGAAATTTCTTTCCTCAGTATAGACAATGTACATTAAATCTCCAAAGCCACATGATGAAGAATTATATTTCATAAGAGCTTCATTTTATAGAAGGATAAGACTGAGGTAGACAGTCTTTTACTTGGCATCTCCTTCTTGATGATTGAGGGGATCTTATAGTCCACCTCTTCACCTGGGAAAGAGCACTTTGAGAATATTGACTTTATGCTCAGTTCCAATTCCAACTTTAAAGTTTTCTTGGTTTCAAAGTTTGTCATTCATTTCCAAAGGAGACTTTAAAAACCAAGGTACTTTTTGACTAAGACTGGTACATGTTCTAAAGACAACTATAATATTCTTTGGTTTTTCTTTTTGGTTCCTTGTTCTCTCTTTGCTATACATGTCATTTTATTCAGACTTTTTAAGTATTTTAGATTTGAGAATTACGTTCTAGAGAAGTATGTAACTATTTACTTACTTACTTATTTATTGTTTGCTTTTTACACTTTTGCTTCCTTCTTCATCCCTAAATTCATTTTTTCTTCTACAGAGTAGGGTAAATTTGTGTTATGTGAAAAATTCTGTGCATTCTAAACATAAGAAAATTATTAATGTTGGAGACAAAGATATCATGTTTTCTGGTCTATCTCTTTGAATATATTTAGTGTATAAGTTCAACAATAGTGATGTTATGATACAGTGTTGAAAATTTTTTTTTCATTTAAATAAAAATTTCCATTTGCAAAATATGTTTTATTAAATCTTCTTTAGCTAATGCTTTATTTTACTAATCAATGTTAAAAGTTGTTTCTGTTTTGTTTTGAAACTATTTTAATGTAATTTTA
>NW_004624750.1:24082540-24099866 GCF_000247695.1 Heterocephalus glaber | reverse complement strand
ACAAGACAATGTTCTATCCTGTTAGCTAGAAATTTCAAAACAGAAATTACATTCAATAATCTCTTCTTGGTAAGAATTCTATTTTAATGTAATTTTAAAAGTAAATACTAAGTTAATATACATATGTACTATAATAATATAATTTTTTAAAAAATATAAATGAGCCTAATCATTCTTGTAAAACAATCAGAATATAATATGAACTTTTGCTTGCAAAGCAGAAATTAAATGAACATTAGCAATCTAAAGAAAATTACTGTTTAAATAGTTTCTTGTTTTATGCTGAACAAGTATAAATAATATATTTATTTTATAATAATTATCTGATTTTCCAGTTTCATAAAGAATGCTTCTATCTGTGCATTTTAATATAGTTGGATTAAAGCTTAACAGAGGTAATTTAGTATGTGTAAAATTTATTTGCTTTTTAATTAGAACTCTGTGGAATCTGGTATATTATTGTGCTAAACAATAAATACTTTGAACTTACACAGCAGCTTTAACTGTAAGCCAAAATTTCTTAGGTAACCCCAGGCAAACTTTTTCTCTTTCTAATACAGACATACAAAATACACTTGAGTTTGAAATGATAGGTCTTCTCACTAGGAGAGAGATCATAAGACTTTTCTTTATACATTGGTGCTTCAGCTTGAACAAACATCTTGTACCACTTTAAACTTGACTAGAAAGTGTTTTATAAGCTTCTCTATAGCCCTTGCAAGTTATTGAGGTTAATGGTCAATGCAATTGCCATCTCTTATGCAATAAACTACTTTTTGTCTGTGAGTTCTCTAAGGAGTAACACAAGCATAAAAAGGGTATTCAGCATACATGAAATATAACCCTATTAGAGTAGCCAACTAAATTACAGAATCTCTGAAGCAGAAAACCTGCCAACTCTGTAAAATGATGGCCTTTCTATTCTTGAATGAAATGAAATGATAAGCCTGCTGATTTCAATAAAAGAATTTGAACCAAAAATCCAGAGCCATACAAAATGAACCTAATAAAATTGGAATGGCAGTACATATAATCTATTTGATGATTGCATTGAGGGGAAAAAAAAGGCAAATCAGAATAGCTAAGAACATACCAGTTCATTTTGAAAAAGAAAAATGATGGGGAAAAGAATAGTAGAGATAAACTAGCTTCTTCATCACAAAAATTACTACCTCAGACTACCTGTTAAAATAATGTGTATTTCCTCACTATATTTATCATAGTCAAAGCCTTGGGTATTTATGATGGTTATATATCTTGATACCCTACACTAGATTTTTAACTACAGACCTAGAAAATGGGAAAGGGATCAAGATATAGAGGGAGGAGCAGAGTGGGAAGGGAAAGGAGATAAAAAAAAAGTAATTAAATGTGTTCTGTACATGTATAAACTCCACACAAGGAATGTAAACATTATATACTGCAAACATGTACAAAAAAAGGAAGGGGATCCAGAATTAGATTAAGGACAGGAGAGAGGGAAGAGAAATGGAAGGAAAACAAAGGAATTAAGATGTGCTATATACAGGTACCAACTCCCCACAGGAACTAAAAAGTATGTACTGCAAACCTGTACTAATAAAAAAGTGAAACAACCCAAAATATAATGCTAAGTTGTGTTAGTAATGGTATACTTAATAATAGTGATTTATATAACATTGAATTTTATTTGATAATTTGGATAATTATCAGTTTTGTAGTTAGAGTCTTTAAAACTTTTATATACTTAATATTCTCAATACTTGCTATTTAATTCCTATCAGCTCCTTCAATCTATTACACAATTTCTATTTTTTCAATGCTTTCAAACTATAAATTCCCAATTAGCCTCTTACTAAAACCTAATACTCACAATCAGACACCAATAAATTTTATGAATAACAGAAAGTCATGATATAAGGAGAGTTTGGTAAATATCATGTTTTAAATTGTTTTATTGCTACTGCTATATTTTGTGGAGGTACACATTATAAATAAAACCATTCATGATGAAAACCCAAAGACACTTACATGTTTCATTCTTTATTCTCAAAGATAGTAATTTAAGGAAATGTTAAGCAATTTAAGAATACAGTAAGTCATACAAATTTTGCTTTCCTTGAATATAAGTATTACTGAACAATATTTATAGAGCAATGATCTAGAATTTAAATGTGTTTCTATCTCTCCCCATATTAAGGTTTATATCTAGGCATATGCCCAAATCCTCAGGTGCTTAAGCCTTTTGATGTGATTATGGGGGCGAAATAGCTGACTTGCTGTGAAAGATGGGCTGTGGTCTGAAGAGGTGGGTCACTGTGGGCTAGGCCAGGGAAGACACATCCCCTTCCTGGCTCTCTCTGCTTACCAGCCGCCATGCCAGGGGCAGCTGTTCTCTGTCATGCCATCTACCTTGTAGCTGGCCTACTATGCAAGGACTGGCACTGCTTTTTTCATATTTTATTTGTATTAGTACATGTTTACAATTCATAACAATTACTTTCATCATGGAATCTGGTATATGCATATAATACATCTTAATTCTTTCTTCCTTCCCTTACCCTCTCTTCCTTCCTACTTCTCTTCATCTCTCAGTCCCCTTCTCTTCTGCAAAAGATCCATCTCCCTATTTTCTATCATCTGTCTTCTACTCTTTAGTTTGTTTATATCTAGGGCTTCTTGTATAAAAGAAACCTCGTGATACTTAAGCTTGTGTGTCTGATATATTTTACTTAGCATTATGGTCTCAAGGTATATTCATTTTCCTACAGATAACTCCAGTTTCTCCTTTATGGCAGGATAGTACTCTTGTGTTTCAATACCACATTTTCTTTATCCATTCATCTGTTGGTGGACATTTAGACCACTTCCAAGATTTAGCTATAATTTCGCTATTATGAGTTGAGCTGCTATAAATATGAGTATGAACGTATAACTGTAGTATCTCTTTAACTGTCTCAGGAAGATACACCAATTCCAAGTTCTTTTCCAGGAGAATGTTCATAAGTCAGATTCAGTAATAAGCTTGACAAAGTGAGTCTTACACACCTTTGACACAAATATACAATGCATGTTTTTTGCATTTCCTAGCATCCTAGCAGTTCCCTTCCACATCACCACTGTTTTTCCTCTTTCTTCTGATCATCGTGGCCTCTGTCTGAGCATGGTACTACTGTGCGCTTGCACTGTACATAAGCACACCACACACAACTGTGACAGTGTTTGGCAGACATGTGTGCTACTTCCATGATTTGTTCACCTCCATGAATGTTTGCAATGTGAGGTCTGTTCATGTTTGTGAAAGTTTGCAACTCGAATATTCATAAGTCAGGGGCTTACTGTACCTACAAGGGGAATAGCAAGGACTGAAACTTCTAAAATGTGAGGCAAAATAAACCTTTCTTCCTTAAGTTGTGTGTGATAGGTATTATGTCTCAGCAATGGAATGACTAAAGCACTCCAAAAGCATCATACTTCTTACAGTTGCATAGTTAGGAGATTTTTGGCAAGGATGATTATGGAAACCTTTGCAAAATATTATAAATATATTTAAAATATCTAGTTATTGGCCAGTGGGTTCTATGTTCATTTTTATTGTTTGTTTTGTTTTCAACACTGGTCATTTGTTATGTGGCTTCAAAGTGAGCTATATTGCTTGACTTTTAATTTTGTTTTATTTTAAGATAAGTTCTTGCTAATTTATTAATGAGCCCAGCCTAGGCATGAATTTGTGTTCCTCCTATCTCAGTCTCCCTGAGTGTTGGCCTAGCGTATACTTTACTGAATACAAACCATGGGAGTTGCAGGCTATACACACAAATATATCAAAAGTTCGTATCTTCAAAGAAATGATACTAAGGAAGAGAAGTAAAATTACAATTGATTGATTAATAGTTAACATCTCAAGTAGACACATCTCAACTACTGAACAAAACATGTACTATCATCTTAGTTTCATACATAAAATACTATATGAACACTAAAATAGATACAAATCAATTTGTATCTGAGAAAAGTTATGGTAGAATTAAGGAAGAAGTGAATTTTTTTTTATAGTACAAGGAAGAAGTGAAGCCTTTTTTTTTTTAGTAGAAAGCATCGGCAAGACATTCAAGTCCTCTTTCCAATGAGGCAAGTACTAACAAAAGCAGAAGATAATGCACTAGTTGAGTATTGCAGCTGATTAATAACTATCACAAATTTGGTGGCTTAAAACAAAACATATTTATCATCTTATAATTTCTGTGGATTGGGAATGGGGCATGTCTTTGTTGGATCATCTACTTTAGGACTTACAAGGCTGTAGTCTATGTGTTGGCCAGAAATGCAGCTCATCTGCTTCTCAAACGGTAGAAGAGTGGGGAAGAGTGTACTCACAAGGCCACTCAGTTCCTAAGAGAGTTTGATTCCTTGTTGTCTTAAAACTGAAGTCTCTAGTTTCTACATGGCTATTTAATAACATTAGCTGTATTTTATATGGCAACTTCATTATATATGTAAGTTTTTATTCAGTGATGACAAACATAAGGTATACTAATATCATTATTGTATTATCATCCTAAAGATGAATTAAAATTTAAAAAAATTAAGTTCTCATTAAAAGTGCGCATATTTTTAGGTAGTAAGCCTAGAATTTAAATACAATTTTTAAATTATTAAAAGACTACTGTTTTGACTTTTATACTTCACAGCCTTTTAGCATAAAAATAATATCTTAAGATATTTATTTGATGGGCCAGGGATTTAGCTCAGTGGTTCCGCCACCTGCCTTGCAAGTGCAAAGACCTGAGTTCAATCCCCTGTACAAAAAAGAAAAAATTTTATTTGATAACATTTATTCAGTGAATTAGGAAAATAAATAGAATACCTTAACAGAAAGATCTTGAAATTAGATGTATTTACCAGATACACTGTGCATAAATAGCCAATGACTAAATTTGGGAGATGGAAGGGCTACAGAAGACAGGCATTGCTGTGGTGTTTGAAGAATAGCCAACCCAAGAAACACAAATTTGTTGTGGAAGAAGATGGATGATGATGGTGGAGACCTATGGTGGTAAAGTGTAAAGTATTAAGTAAAGTATTTTGTAATCCCTGGCTTGCTACTTATTCCATTTTTTAAAGTTCATTGACTGTATATTGAATTCAGCTTCGGCAAAGGTTTTTCTTCAACTTAACTTTAACCTCCTTTGGGGCATTGCTTTAATATGTGTTATAATCTAGCAAATTCTCTCCCTCTTTCCTTACAAAAAAAGGAAAGCTAGTTTACACATCCAAAATAAACATGAGTCATTTCCCCTGAGAAGACATTGAATTTCATATGTCTACTAACCTTATAAACACTGTATTTGGTTTGGGGCCTAAGGTTTATATTACAAACTAAGATATTTCTGAATCTAATTCTTCACCTTGATTAAGATGGAAGGATTTTAGAATGTTCAAAACCATCTACCAAAGCTGCAACTGTTGTATAAAAAGAAACCATTAGTTGCTAAGGGAAGGTCAGAGTTGCTGGCTGAATATTACATTGGGTCTTCTCAACCGTCAAGACTACAGAAGATCACATAAGCTCTTACTAACCTTGCTGTGGGCACTAAACAGCACGTCATTTCTCTAGTATCTGTAATATAGCTCCTTTAACTTATCCCTCTCCAAACTACTATCTTTTCAGTTCTCCATTATCCATTAACCAAATTTATGTATTTTTTTGCTTATAAACTTTTTTCATATTTATTTATAATCCAAATTGTTTTTACATGAAACCAAATCTTAGAGTATGTAAGGTACCTATATGATTTATCATCATTTTACAAAGAAAAAAAGGATTTTTACATGTATCCAATAGGATACATTAAGTTATGGATTGTGCTTTGGAAAAATGGCCTCAAAATTACAGTGGCTAAATACTCTGAAAATGTATTCCCTGCTATTATATGTCCCAAAATAAATTGCCAGTATAATCTATTCTATACTTTTCAGAGATTCCAGACTTGAAGATGCAAAAAAGAAAGAACAAAATCATTTACTTATACATTTATTCCTAAACTTCCACTCAGGAAAGACATTATCCAATTTTGCTCCATTTTTTTCACCCAAAATTATATAGCCACAAAAAATTATAATCTCTTAATTTGTCAAAAGAAGGTTTTAAAAGTTTACTGGAAAATATTGATGATTCCTGCTGAAAATGAAGAACAAATTAAGACTTTTTTAAATTTAGAAAGTCATTTCATTTTATTGAATGTTTATGGAAGATTCAAAAGCAGACAGTCAATATTTATTTTTGGAGAATGAAGACTACAAGCCCCTGGGAAGGCATGGACTTGGTAGTGTTACACATACATCAGAAGCACACATAAATAATTTTATTGAATAAGCTTTCTGGAGAAAATTAAAGCAGTGCCTCTCTTGATGCATCGTAGCATGTACATTTTTCTTCTATTTATTGGAATAAATTTGCTTAAAGGAGGGTCTTCATCAGGTTATTCAAGAACAAACAAAAAAGCAAGCAACTTATATGTTTTCTGAACTAGTTTCACACATCTTTATTCTTAGGGAAATTAACCAGAAGTTGTTATCATCTGAATGTTTTATGAGAAATCTGTGAATTCTCACTTCTTATAAGATTACCAATTTGCATTTAAAATATCAAAATGTTTGTGGATCTCTGAATTTTTTGTCACAAATCTAAACTGATATCACTAGATATAATTTTTATAAAAAATAGTTTTAAAAACTCAACCATTGATAAGAGGAACACAGTTTTCATACATCTTTTATATGATTTGTTTCAAATAGGCAAAGATATAAAAAAGACTGAATATCCAGGTTCAGGTTGGAGGGATTGAATATGTGTGCATCTAAGTGTGGAAACCACAGAAGATGAAAACATTGTATGATAGCTCTGTCCTTCCCTTCCTGGTCAATCACAACACATAAAAGAAATATGTTATCAGGAAAGATTAATTTAGTGGCTTCAACATACAGTATCTCTTTTCAATTTTTACCATGGACTTTTCATTTAGTTCATATATCTTTTAGAGCAACTTATCAGGCAAGTAGGGTATATAAATTTTTTTTTTTCATTTTTATGCCATGTAAATGACAGCTTTGGGGGCAACACTACTTGTTTATGGTAATTGACTATCTTGTAACTACTGATCATCACCTTTTTGTGGTGATGGGAAAGCCAGTAGAAAAACTGATGGAACTTGCTTCGTCCTAGTGAACTGATCCTCAAGCAGTTCAATTTATTTTCCAATTTGTCATTGAGAGATGTTTGTAAATATGAACCTGCATTGCATTATGAGCAATGGCTAATGATTCGCCTGCATAGTTAGAGATTTGAAATCAATCAAATTGAAAATTCAATAATAAAATGGTGGTGAGAAGAGGCATGTGGCAGAAACTCCTAGCAGGGAAGCGCAACAGATATTTACATTGTGGGCCAAGAATGCTCTTCAAAATGTATGGATTTGTAAGACAAGCTCTCACTAATTAGAAAATAAGACACATTCTGTGTATTTCCATCAATCTCAAACATCTCTATTGTTCTATGTACAAAATGTTAATGATGACACATATGGAGGATATGCATAGACTTAAGCGCATGGATTTTCTCTTACTGAAGTTCAGTTCTATCAGGTTGAGCTTTTACTTAACTGGAAGCTCAGAGAAATGAGACTCTTGTGCCCTGGGACATTGATTACATCTGACTCCTTCTATGATGTAAAGAGCAATGATTTGTTCTCATTGGAATAAATATATAGTTTGGGTATGAATTTAATTTTCTAGTTCAGATTTCTCCCTCCAGAACTTTTATCTATGGAATTATAATTTATTACTTACCATTATGATATTCTACATAATATTCCTTCTGATCAAAGAATCTATTTCACACAAATATAAAATGTAACCATTGACTCTTTTCATAAAATTAATTGATTTTTGTAGCAGTTCTTACAGAACAACTGGTCTTAGCAAATTTGGAAATAATTTTTTGAAGAATAAGCTCTGGTATTATGTAGGAGATTGGCTGAGATTGAACACTTCAAAAAATATCTATCTATCTATCTATCTATCTATCTGGTGTGATCACAAAGTCAAGGTTAACATTTACATTTTAAAAATTATTACAGTGAAAGACTTTGTCATTAACCTCAAAATACTCTTCCTCAGTTCAAACACACTATCCTATCCTTCTTGCCACTTTCTGAAGCTTTTCTGGAAGTCCTTTTGGTGAATGTCTTTAGTCTTCCTGTCTTGGCTGCCTGCATGTTCTGAATGGATTAAAAAGGTTTAACCTTTCATAGTCACTTTAACCTTGGGGAAGAGGCAGGAATTGCACAATGTCAGGTCCAGTAAACAGGATGGATGAGGATACACTGTAATGTTTTCCTGAGATTTCCTTTCTGTTGGATGGTACTTGGGCAGCAGCATTCACTATATTTTTATCATGTCTCATAGAAACTCATGAAAGGACTTCAGAACTGCTTCGGAAAGTGGCAAGAACAGTGGTATAAGTGTGTTCTAAGAGAGTAGGAATATTTTGAGGGAGATTAATGTCATTTACTGTAATTTTTAAAAATTTAAACATCTGCAAAATATTGTAATCACTACTGTGTGTGTGTGTGTGTGTGTGTGTGTGTGTAAAGAGTGTTCAATACATAGGACTGACTACTCCTCCTAGAGGGAGAATATGAACTCTAGAAATAAAGGTAATCTCCTGCTTCTATAATCCTAATAACCCACTCACACAGTTTTTTTTCACATTTCAACAGCTTCAAGCATTATCGATTTGAAGATTTTGCCATTTACCTGGGGAGATACAATGATTTCATTTATTGTAAATTAATCTGCCTCCTATCCATTCTAGTTTTCCTAAATCAATGAACAAATAAGCAAGGAGGATGATTATGCTATTGACTGGGATAACATATTTTAGTTATCAGGAGAAATTTGATTTTGCTGATATAAAAGTGGGAAAAGGAATAATTGAGACTTGAGAGACAGGGTATTTTCTTAGGCATCTCATTTTTATATCAAATATTAAAAGTAGCATAAAAGTTAAGGCCACTGAATTAAAAAAACACTTAGTAATGAAGGTATAAATAACTCTGAGAAGCAATCGTTCTGACTGAGGACTAATGGATAATATAAGAAGAAAAAAGTACATATAAAATACAATTTCATGACATTGTGCATAAAGAAGAGCTTTAGTTGTAATGAATAATTTTTTCTTTGGTTATTTTATATTCTTTTTTTGGTACTGGGGATTGAACCCAGGACCTTCTACTTGTGAAGCAGGAGGCAGAACCTTTGAGCTAAATCCCCAGGCCTGTTGTTTTATATTCCTTCTCAGCTTTATGGTCTACTTGTAGAAGTATTCTTTGCTTATGTTGCTTGGATTTCTATTTATAAAATTTTGTTTTAAATATTTCTAATAGTTTCCATTTTTCTGCCTGTATCTGGTCTTGCATGTTGAATATTTTGTCCATTAAAGTCTTAAAATGTAAATCACAATTATTTTAAATCCCCTCAACTATAATACCTGTATTATACTTAAATCTGGTTCTGATGTTTTTCTTTTCTCTTTAGATTGTATTTTTTTTCTGTCCCTTTTATATGTTTGTTTTTGATATTTTTGTTGTAGTGAAAGCCAGGCACGTTATTTTGGGTAATAGGAATTGGCAAATAGGTCTTTAATGTGCAATCTTCTGTTAACCTAGCTAAGATTTGGAGATGGGTCTAATGTTTGGTATAATTTACAGGTACCAGAGAATTCAAATTCTTCTAGTCCTTCTAGTCCTCTGATTTTTTTTCCCTTTTGTCTCCTTGACTTTGAGGCTCTTAGTTGTATTCCCTCCCTGCACAGTAGCTTTGCAGGTGCAATTCACTGCTGTCTTGCTGCAAGGTGGTAAAATTCGGGTTGGAGGAAGAGTGTTTTACAGTCTTCTGATTTTAAAAATCATGTGGGTCTATATCATAGATGTGTAGTCCTTGCAAACATTTCTGACTCTCTGAAGAGTATAGCCAACCATCCTCCCAATTCCCATTACTCCCTTCTTTTCAGCTTTCCCAGTGTAGTGCTCTCTTTTGCTGAGCATGAAAAGTCAAGACAGATGTAGCAGACTATATGGGACAAAGTTGTCTGACTCTCACTGGCCTCAGGTGTTGGTATTGCCCCTTTGACATATTTTTTCCTGAAGTGTAGTCCTCTGTCAGCGAGAAGAAACTCTGAAGTTCTGACTGTGATTGCTCTTCTCCTCCCACTGCCAGAGCCATGAGGAGCATCATTCCTGAATTATGGCTATGAAAACCTAGTGTAGTTCCTTGAACCAAAGATATTTAGGAGTAGGGCTACAGGACATTCTCAGTGTCACATTCCTGCATTCAAAGTCAAGGAAAGCTACTACTTCAGTTATTTCCTATTTTTTTGTGCCAGTTTATTCTGTCCAGAACCTGCTCTGGGTAAGTGGATCTCTGATCTTGTATTAATGTGCCGGTCTCTCCAGATTTCATGGTTTCAATTTGCCCCCTGACTTTAGTTCTCTGCTAATTATAAGGAAAGTCATTGCTTTTTATTGTCCATGTTTTCCTTGTCATAAGAACAACAATCACATGAAGTGACTCTTATCTAACTCTGTATATAGAAGCTGTAACTACTACCCTCAGCTTAAAAAAAGGAGTTACAAATATATTTTACTAAATGTGGAGTGTGTTTTAATTTTGGAAAAGGAAATTTTTTGGTTTTACAAATTACTCATAGGTATGAAAGTGCTGGATATTTCTATCAGATATAATATTATATGTTTTAAGAACTGATAACATCCCTTTTTTTCTTTTCATACTCTAAAAATATTAAGTACTTATTCTTTCCATTTTTTCCAACATGAGAAATGACTATTTTCCTTAACCACTTTAAGTTAATAATGTTTTAGTATGGACTTTTATCTTGTCTGTCAATATCCATCAAAAACTGTGACCATTCTTTTCTCACTTTTTAAACCCTGTGTTGAAACTACTAGAAACAACACTTTGGGAACATAAAAATCAATAAGTCTTTTGATCTTTTTCCTTCCAATGTCACTTGCCCATCTGGAGTTTTAGATGTCTTTAAAATTTTTCTGAATAAAAGTGTTTCTTTTCCATTTACACTTTTTGCTTCTGTTGCTTGAGGGGATGATTGATCCCAATCAACTTGTCGACATTTTTTTTAATTTGGTGGGTAGAATGTCTGCTCTTCTAAAACTCTACAAATACTTCTCACCTTCAGAGAATAGAGTAGATTTATGTTATTCACAGCAAGTTGAAACATAAAATTATTAATTTTGGTGGTAAAACAAATGAAAGAGATTAATTAGTGCTAATTTAACATAGTAAGGTAGACAATGGAACTCAGATCCCAGAAACTGGATTTGTTTCCTTAGATGAGACAGTGCATCCCCAAAAAATTCTATACCCCAAAACAAAAGAAATGTTCTGTTTGTAAGTTCTATGATTCTTTAAACACCATTCTATGAACATCAAAGGCAAGGTTCTTATACTCATGGAGATAAATTTTAGAAGAAAGGAGGTAGAAGTACATAGGAAAAAGAAATTACGTCCCTGAAAAATTATCACTTGTAAAAAGTATTCTACAGAGGATTTAAGTATGATTATTTGTTAGAGTCTATGGGTGATCTTTTGAATCAAGTGATTAGGATTGGCTTCAAATCTAAGTGACCAAGAGTCATCTACATAAAAAATAGAAATAATTGGTGGAAATAAAACTGGCAAAAATTGAACCTTTAGAGAAAAGTTTTGCTAAAGAGTAGTACATGAGAGGGAAAACATTACAAAATGAAAAATAAAAAAGGCTACAAAGCAATTAGTTAAGAATCTGTAAGGTAGATAAGTTAAGGATTTAGATGTTATTAAAAGTATGATTGGAAGCCATTGACACATTTTCTCTCAATATTATGAATTAGTATTGCTTCTTAAAATACTGTTTTATCTTCATTTTTTTCAAAAATACAGAGGTTAAAATATGTTACATGATAACAAAGTAACAAAGCTTCACATTATAACTGTGAAGTGATTTGGCATATAAAAATGTTGTTAAATCTATTAACTCGCTTAGAGGTTACATTCTCAAGTACTCTGTAAATGAGACCCTAGATTTTCAGGTTTTATACTCATGTAAAATGTTACATCTATATTATCTTGTGTAAAAGTCATGTTAATTTTTACTGGTATACATAAGAAAAGTCTGGCTTATGATTTTTAAAAACCCTTGTTATAAACTATTAAATCAGGAAATGTAAAAAATGCTATCTGAACCAAAGCTTTCTGGAATTAAGGACTCAGCGCTTCATAAGAAGTACATATTTTACTAGATGTGACTCATACGTACACAAATATATCTATCTGAAAAGATGTTGTAAATTTCTACTTTTTCTCATTTTTTAGGATTGTCTCCACTCTCAAAATGGATTTCTGTGTTTTGCAGATATTTGTTTTTATTGTTAATTTTATTATAAAGCATATCTATATTTTTGTTCTGAGATTACTTTTTTCCCCTGCTAATGTCATTTTATACAAGAAGACAAACTGAGTTTTCTGTTTTGTATCTTGCTTCCAAGTTTTATAAGTGCTCTTGTTTTTCATTTCATGAAAAAATGTTTTTCTTTTATTTATTTGAGGAATCTCCTTTCCTTCCTCCTCTTTTCACTCCCTTCTTTTTCTCCTTCCTTCCTTTCTTCCTTCTTCCTTCCTTTTTTAATTTTAAATAATCAATGAAACTCCCATAGTTCAAATGTTTATGTCCTTCTAAAATACATATGATGGGTCCCCAAAGTAATGACATTAGGAGGAGCCCTTTGCGAGCTGATTAGTTCACAAAACAAAATTGTTTATTATTGAGATGAGCATCTTTACAAAAAAGGCCCTAGAAAGATTCCTCCATTCTACTGTGTGAGGGATACAGCCAGAAGGTGAGTCCTGTGAACAAGGGAGGGCCCTGGACTTCAGCAGATCCTAAATCTACAGATGCCTGTGGCTTCCCAGGCTTCAAATCCTAATATACTGCTTTCTGTGGTTTATAAGCAACTCACTTTATTCTGTGTAGTTAGAGAAGCCTGATGGATTAGACAATAACTGAGAGAAGTTTGAAACTTTATATTAATGTAATGTATTATGTTCCATTGTGTTTTTCCTAAAGTCAGACAATTATTAATTTTCAAAGAATCACATTCATTCTTTGTTGTGAAAAATTCATAGAAGTTAGTTTAATTCATTTAATACTCATAACTGATTGCCAGGTATCAGACGCTTGCTAGGATCTGTAAAATTAATGTAAAATTGAAGTTTAAAATGTAGTTTTAACCACAGTTTGAGAGCACTTTTAAGAAACTTGTATTTATGAATTGCCCTCTGGAACAGAGGCATATTTGTGGCATAAACTTTGCCTCCACAATTAGAGATAGCAAATTTTTAATAATCAGAAACTAAGTTTGTGCAAAGCTAAGAGTAATACAATTTTGTCACAGTTGTAAGATTCCCCCCAGTTCTGGTCAACTATGTTGATACTACTGTTGCTAGGCAGAGATGAAAAGATTAGATAAGCAGAGTAGAAAGCTGTTTGGGATATTTAGTGTGTTTATGCTTGAAAAAGATCCTTCCTCTATTCATAACGCTGCAAATTTGATAATAAATACAGCTATTTTCAGCTATTTATTTGTGGTTGAAACATGATAAACCTCATTTTTTGTTACATCGAAAAATGCTATTTATAAAAAAATATTTCTATCTTAGAGTGCTGCAGGATTTTTGTGTGGAGTGATGGGGCATTGAGATTTTTTCCCTGAAGTTATTTATTCATACTGGCACTGACACAGAATTTGTGTCCAAAAGCTGAATGCTAAACTGACGTAGTTACACCGTTTTACACAATTTTTGTGTCTTTCTCCCTTATATGGGCATACAATAACATTTTACAGCCTGGTAGCGTATACAAAACCATTCTACAATCTGGTTGGTCATGATTTATGTTACAGAGTTACATCAGAACAACACTTGTGTACACAGAGGTTGATATGGCTACATTGCTAAAGGTTCACACTGACAAGATGGGAGGGGCCCTACCAAATTCTCCTCTTTGATGCTCTGACCTCATTCTGCTTTGGATCAAAGAACCTCATCTTGGTTCAAAGGCTCATATTTCCATAACATCATCACGTGTGTGGCTATTTTTTTGACCATTATCTCAATGAGGTTTGAGACAGAATATGTAACCAAGGGAGCCAGGGAATGTAGAATCAAACAGGATACCAAAATCAGAAGTGTAATACACATGAGGTTTTTCAATCCACTAAGAATTGAAAACTATCTCAAGAATAGTTCCCTGGGGTCTCAAACTTTCCAAGTCTGGAATAGAACATAAGGAATTTTCCTCATTCAATCTGTAATCTCCTCTATGACCATCCTCTCATCAGCTATTATTATTATTAGTAGTAGTAGTAATAGTAGTAGTAGTAGTAGTAGCAATAGTAGTAGTAGTATTTGTAGGTAGCAGTGGCTTAGGTTAAATTCTCCACAAATCTCTCCTTTGGAAGCAAGCAGATAATCTAAGGCCAAGTAATTTCTTTTTTTTTTTTTTTAATTTATTTTATTGGTACATTTTAGGCATACAATATAATGACAATCATCATTGGAAATTTGGGCCTTTACATAATTTCTCTTGGCTCTTATTTTTTCCCCTTTTCCCTGCCCTCCCTTCAAACCCTCCATCCCTCCCTATTTACAAAGACTTTGTTTCCATTTTTTCATTTACTCACATTAATTCCATTCCCTCCTTTCCTTTCCCCTACCCTACACACCTCCCCATCCCCTTTGCCCCTTTTCATCCTATTGCACATTATTTATTATACCTTTTAGACTTTATTTACACTTTCAGCTTCTCACACTAGAGAAACTATTCAGTATTTACACATGTGTGCCCTATTTATTTCACTTAAAAGTATCACCTCAATGTGCATCAATTTAGCTATAAATGTCTCTAATTTCTTATTTTTATGGCTGAGTAGTACTCCATATTATTAAAAAAAATAAATAAATTTTCTTTATCCAGTCTCCAATTGATGGGCATTTGGGCTGTTTCCAAGTTTTAGCTATTACAAACTGTGCTGCTAAGAACATGGGTGCACATATATCACTGTGGTATGATTCTTTTAATTCCAGCAGGGGAATAGCTGCGTCAAATGGGACTTCCAGTCCTAGTTCTTTCAGGTATCTCCATACTGATTTCCACAGTGCTTGCACCAGTCTACACACCCACTAGCAGTGGAGGAGGGTTCCTCTTTCCCCACAGCCCCATCAGCATTTGTTATTGGTTGATTTCATGGTAGCAGCCATTCTTTCTGGGGTGAGGTGGAATCCCAGCATTGTTTTCATTTGCATCTCTCAAATGACCAGTGATGTTGAACACTTTTTCATGTGTTTTTTTGCTATTTCTACTTCTTTGTCTGAGAAATGTCTTTCATTTCAGATGCCTTTTTTGGATTGGGTCTTTCAATTTGGGAGGTCTGATTTTTTCAAGTTCTTTATAGATTCTAGATAATAGACCTTTGTGTGAGGAACAGCAGGTGAAAATTTTTCCCACATTGTGGGTTGTCTCTTCACACTGTTGGAGGTTTCTCTTGCTGTGCAGAAGCTTTTTAATAAGAAGAGATCCCACATGTTGATTGTTTGTGCTAGTTCACAGGCGACTGAGGCTTTGTTCATAAAATCTTTTCCTACACCAATGTCTTCAAGAGTTCTACCTAACCTCTGCTCCAGCTGGTTCAGCATTTCTATTTTAATATTTAGATCTTTAATCCATTTTGATTTTAGTTTAGTGCATAGTAAGAGATATAGTTCTAGTTTTAATTTTTGGCAAGTTGAAATCCAATTTTTCCAGCACCATTTATTAAAAAGGCTATCTTTCCTCCAGTGAGGGCATTTGGCTCCTTTATCAAAGATGAGATGACTGAGTGTGTCTGGAGTTGTTTCTGCATCTTCTAATCTGTTCCACTGGTTCTTAGGTCTGTTTCTTTGCCAGTACCATGCTGTTTTTATCACAGTAGCTTTGTGGTATAGTTTCAAGTTGGGGACTGTGATACCCCCTGCCACGTCTCTGTTACCTAGAATCGCTTTTGCTATTCTATGTCTCTTCTGGTTCCAAATGAATTTTTGGATTTTCTTCTGAAGGACCGTGAAGTATGCTGCTGAGATTTCATTTGGGATTGCATTGAGTCTACAATAGCAGTTTTGGAAGAGTGGCTATTTTCACTATGTTGATCCTTCCTACCCAGGAGCAAGGGATATCTTTTCATTTTCTGATATCCTCTTCAATCTCTCTTTTCAGAGTGATAGAATTCTGAGAGAAGTGGTCTTTGATTTTTTTTTGTTAGGTTGATTCCTAGGTGTTTCAGTTTTTTGGATGTTATTATGAAACGAATTGTTTGCCCTATTTCATTCTCAGTGAGTCTGTTGTTTGTGTAGAGGAAAGCTATTGATTTTTGTGTGTTGCCCTTGTATCCAGATACTTTACTGAATTTGGTTATTAAGTCTAGAAGACTTTTCATGGCATTCTTAGGGTCTTCATATCATCTGCAAATAATGACAATTTGATTTCTTCCTTTCCTATCTTTATTCCTTTTCTTTCTTTCTCTTGTCTAATTGTCATGGCTAATGTATCTAAAACTATATTGAATAGGAGTGGTGATAGTGGGTATCCTTGTCTTATTCCTGATTTTAGTGTGAAGGATTTCATTTTTTGACCATTTAGTATAATATTGGCTGTTGATTCTTCATAGATAGCTTTTGTCAGAATGAGGTGGAGACCATCTATTCCGAATTTCTGTAGGGTTTTTATCATGAATGGGTGTTGGATTTTGCCAAATGACCTTTCTGCATCTATTGAGATAATCATATGGTTTCTTTCTTTGATTCTGTTAATATAGTGTATTACATTTATTGATTTATGAATGTTGAACCATCCTTGAATCCCTGGGATAAATCTAACTTGGTCAGGGTGTATGATCTTCTTGATGACCCTCTGTATTCTGTTTGCCAGTATCTTGTTGAGGATTTTTTCATCTATGTTCATTAGGGAGATTGCCCTGTAGTTCTCTTTTTGGTTGGGGTCTTTCCCTGGTTTTGAAATCAAAGAAACCCTTGCTTCCAGGAATGAATTTGAAAGCATTACTTCCCTTTAATTTTCCTTGATGAGTTTAAAGAGTAATGGCATTAGTTCTTCTTTAAATTTCTTGTAGAATTCAGCAGTGAAGCCATTAGGACCTGGGCTTTTCTTTGTTGGTAAATTTTT
>NW_004624750.1:24065534-24080653 GCF_000247695.1 Heterocephalus glaber | reverse complement strand
CTTGACTATTATGTCTAGGTGTAGATTTTTTTTGATCATGGCTAGTTGGAGTTCTATATGCCTCACTTATCTGTATGTCCAATTCTCTACCTCTGTCTGGGAAGTTTTCAACTATTACTTCTGAGAGTAGTTTTTTTTTTTTTTTTAAGTCAATTGTAATTTCTCCTGTTTCATTTCATTTTGTTTTGTTTTGGTGGACTCCTATCAGTCTTACGTTATTATTCTTTGCATCATCTAGCAGCTGCTGGATTCATTTCTCATGGTCCCTTACTATTTTTAATATATCTCTGTTTTCATGGTCATTAACTGCAATCCTGTCTTCTATATCTGATATTTATCTTCATATTCCCTTAATCTGCTGTGCATACTTTCAATCTAGTTTTTAATCTCCTGGATATCTGTTTGAATCTGTTTCATGGATTTCATTTTTTTCTCATGTTGGGCAATCATGGTTTCCATTTCTTTATTATGCTGGGCATTCATGGCTTCCAGCATGTTTCTGAGCTCATCTATTTTTTATTTGTTTTTATTCTAGAGCCTCTAATCATGTCTTTTACTCTGCTCACCATTTCTGTAGTCATCTGGGAAATTATTTCTGTTTTGGATTTTTCTAGAGCCTCATTCATCTATTTTGTTACTTCCTGTGCTATCAGTTCAGGGTGTCCAGGTGGTTGATTTTCAGACTTTTCCACCTCGTTTCTCCCAGAATTTACCCTTGATTGTGTGGAAGTTGGAGTTTGTGCCTTGCTTAAATGTCTTCTCAGTTTTGTTTTTGGTACTGTCCTTGTTTTAATTCCTGGGTTGATACCTCAAAGTTGCTTATTTTAAGTATCTTTGTTGGCTGTAATTAGAAACATTATGGAATGATTGCTTCTCAGAGGTGTCTTCCAGATATAGCTGGTCTTTAAGTTTTGAGTCTCTAATTACTCTGAGGCTGTCTCATTTTCACTATACCAGGAAGGACCACTGATTAGATCCATCACTACACCTTAGCCCAAGTGATACAATCAGCAACACCATAGCATCAAGTACATCTTAGAAAATGACAGTTTATGAAAGTTATTAATCCTTCACATTTAACTGTATGAATTAAATCAAAATCGAGGACCAACCCAACATATGTTTATAGTGAATAAACTCTTCAATATAGCAACTTTACCCTTCAGGATGGGGAGTTAGAAGGAGTTGGGGAGGGAGGGATAGATAGGTAGAAGGATAGGGGAAGGTTAGCAGTGAGGCCAGAGGACACAGGCGAGAGAAGGAAAAAAGAGAATAAAAGAAAAATAAGGAAGAAATCTGAATTAGGTCCAGAACAGGAACAAAATGGGAGATGAAGAAAAATGTGGGACAGCAAGAGATTGAGTATGAGAGAGGAAAGAGAAAAGAAAGAAAAAAAAGAGAAAAATAAAAATTTGAAGAGAGTAGGAAAAAATTAAAAATAAGAGAAAAAATCCCCTCAATAATAATCATTTTGAAAATAGCAAATAAAAAATAAAAATGAAAATGAAAGGCCTCCTTCAGGGTATGTCTCTGCTGTCACAATAGACAACATGGGCAGCAGTGTGCAGATATGTCAGTTAGTCTCAGCAAGGCAGTCAAAGACCCATGGGATTCAGGCAGATTTCTGGTGGCTAGTCCCAAGTTGAGCTCCCTGTTCTCCTGTAGGATTGAACTCTGAAAGGTTCTACTGCAGGTTCCAGCTGTCCTTCCCCTGAAGATAGTCCAGGTTTCAATGGGAGATGATGATCCCTCCAACTCACCAAGTGTGGTGGTCTGGTGTCCCCTGTGTCTATGTAGTGTGGAACCAGGTAGAGGTACAGCCAGGAGGCCAGAGGCGGAGGGTGGGGGGTGTCCTACAGGCACCTGCACTGGCTAAGCAGATTGCCTCCATGGGTGTGGCCAGTGGTGAGGGGTCCTCACCTTCTGGCTGGTCCCCCCAGTGTGCATGGCATGGGTTGGATGGAGCGGGGCTCCAGGAAGCCCAGGACATCTCTCTCCAGCTGGCTAAGCAGATTGCCACTGTGGGCCAAAATTTATATTTTTCAATCAAGCATATACAGAATTCTTGTCAACTTCTGTATTGAAAAGGATTAAAAGACATCTTTAGAACTCATAAATTTAGGAAACACTGTTAATCGCTGCATATAGATTTACTACGCTGTGCAAGTGGTATCTCATTTATACAATAAAAAAATGCTTATTTAATCAAAGCCAATAGATATAAATTCAACCAAGAGCATCCTAATCTGAAAGCTTTATTGCTTCAAACACAGAGAGTTTAACCTTTTACTTATAACTGGCTTAAATATATCATAATAATTTATTTAATAACTGTTGGGGTGTGGCACCATAAGACCCTGGAAAAACTTGACAAGCCACCCATCCATGGAGAAACTGTACAAAATTTGGTCTAGGAAGCTGATCTTTCAGCCACAGAGAGCAGTTTTTCCAACAGCTCCTCAAGTTCAGGGGGTTCTCACTTAATTACCTTAACAATTGTTTTACATGACTCATCATAAGAGCTAACATTTTAAACTATTTTTATATCATTTTGACCAATGAATAAACTCTTAAATTATTGCATACAGACAATAATAGGCATTGCATTTATGAAACTAAATTTGGACATTATCTTGGTTATCCATATTATCTAACAATGTGGGTGGAAACATGACTAATCTTTAAAATATCTTTATGCCTATCAAATGATTTAAATTAATCTACTTGTTTAGCTATGTGAACCAGAAGCATTTGAGCTAATATCGTGAGTGTCTACTTATCTATAAGCCAACATAAGTAGACCATATAATTTAAAATTCACACATAGAAACATGCACAGTTTAAATCATATGTAATCTTTATGTTCTTAAGACTCTAAGCCTTCTATTTGTAAATCCCATGTGACTTTGAAGTCTTTGAACTCTTGTCCTGTTACCTTTCAAGTGGACTTAGCTATTTCTAAAACCCTAGATAATGGTTTTCATGTGGGAGGCCAAAAGAACTAGAGAAAAATAAAAGGAAAAACAGAATTGCTTTAGGTACTTTAAACCAACAAACAAAAAAGGATACAGACACACAACCACTTTTAGATCAGAGTGCACTCTTAGAAATATTGGCCAAATGAAGCTACAGGTATAGTAATCTGTTGTAGGTTCACTATAAATTGTCCAGTTGGAACTTTTTGGGGTGACCAATTAGCATAGTCATTTCTTGCACTAAACTAAGACCAAGGAGGAGGTGGGAGAGAAAAACCTCTTGCTATATAGACTTATAACCAGAAAGAGTCAGGCGGGGGAGAAAGAGCCTTGAACTTCTGTCTTTTTATTTTCTGGTTTACTTTTGGGAGAAAAATTTCAACTTTTAATTTAACTATAGATCACAAATCAAGAAAAACAAGAGGCCATGTGCCTCCCCTCCCCCCTCCCACGTGGTGAGAGGCACTAGGCGCTCCTACTCTGCAGCCTCTTACCTTGTAGGTAACCAATGGAAAAAGGTTAAAGGATCTGAGTTGTCCCATTTTGTATTTATTCCAGCTTTTGATTTAAAATTAGTTTTCTATAATTTTGGTTATACTTTCCTTCTTTTTCCTTTGGTCTCAGATTGTTGCATTTTTAAATTTGACTGTCAACAGACTTTCCAGTAACCTTGAACCACTAGTCTTATTTTAACACCTACAGAAAGCAGAGAAAAGAGTAAGTTAATCCTGTAATTGTAGTTTAAGAATTTATAATCCATAAGAAATGTTTTAAGTATATTAATTAAATAAAAAATAGAAACAAATTGGAAGCCAAAAGTAAATTTATCAATTAGACAAGATTTGTAATAATGGGCTCTTATTGTGATTCTGGGTTGGCTCTCATGCTACAGCATGAAATTTTTATGATTAACTCTGTTTTTATTGGTGTGTGGGGAGTTGTGCCTGAGCCAAGAAAAAAGGCAGTCTTTGTCCCTTCATGGAACTGGAACCATGACACCAGAAGTTGAGCCCTCCTTGGCTGGCACTGGTCTGGAAGGTTGGGTGTTTATAAGCTGGGGATAGGGATTTCAGAGGATCCCATGTGGAGAAGGGAATGGAAGGTGAATCTTCTTTTTTCTTTTCTTTTCTTTTTTCTCTTTTCTTGTTAAGTCCCCTAGTTTTTAGGAGAAAGAGCACAACTGATCCCTTTTGCCAACACCGTGCATAATCTATTTCCTCCTAAGACCCCAGTCTTTTATCATTAACAAATTCAATCAACAATTGAAACTGTCTGATCTGAACTTTGGCCAGAAGACCGATGGGGCAAGGATGGAGGTTTGTGGCCAAGTGAAACAATAATACTTTAACATGTTAGCTTTTTAAATTTGTTTTTTGTCCAAGGGTTGTCACTCCAAGTCCTTAACATCAGTCCAGGGGGACTATTGGGCATATTTCATTCCCTGAGCCCCTTGATTCCCTAACCTGTCCTAACTGGGCACATTTATTTCCCATCCTGTTTTTCCCCAAATCCTGAGGCTGAATCTCCAGGGCACTGATATGTTTTCTCACAGTCAATGTAAGGGAAATACTCATGATGCCCGGGGTCCCCTGCAACAACCCTGAACACTTGGGTAATTATCTCTTTATCAAGTGAGCCCTGAGCAGGCCATCCTATCCCAAACAATGGCCAATTCATTTTATAGAAGATCTGGAGCTCTCTGGGAGTCTGCTTAACACTATAGTCACCTGAATATCCCTTTAAAAAATTATTTAACATACACGCTAGGGGAGTCAGTTTACTTTGCTTTCCACCCATTTTGTCCCCCAACACACAACTTTCATGCACAAGAGAGGAAGGAGGAAAGGGGAATGGTTTATTTTGAAGGGCCCCACACTTGCTTCATCCATCTTTGGTCAGTCTCCTCAAAGAGATATTTCAGGAACCTTAGCATTGGTGGAGCTTCAGGTGGCCTATTGTAGGCCTTATAAGAATCACTACAGGACCCAGGATCAGGACTCAACTAATTTCAGACCTGCGGTCTGATCAGAACCTTTCTGCTGTTATGCATTGGGTCATTCACAAGCAAACACACAATTACAAACCACCACCCAGTGCCTTGGGGCTGCAGTTTTGTTCCTTGTGGAACTACTCAGGCAACAAGTATTCCCATCCACTGCTCAGTTACTGAGAGCTGTGGCTTCAGTTTCAATGAAACTTAGCTCTGGGAGGTGATCAATCTCCTCTTCTGACTTTTTAAAGGCAGGACTACCAAATCCAACCTGGGTCTTATGAAATCTGGCAGTCAGTCCTCCCTGAACTGGTTCCTGGGTCGCTGGGTTCAGTTGTACATCTGGAGCTCTTGCCGCAGCACATCAGGAGGGGCTAACCTCCACTATGGATCAAAAGGCCTGCTCAAACCAGGTGAGGTCACATCTCTTGGTGCTTCAAGGTTTGGACTCCAGCAACAAGATAGGTGGAAATTCACCATCTCTAAACCCCAGCCACGAGCCCCCAGAAATGTTGCAGGATTTTTGTGTAGAGAGACGGGACACCAAGGTCTGTTTCCCAGGAAGCAGCTTTATTCAGGCTGACACTGACTCAGCTGCTTTCCTAGGAAAAAGCCCTCCATGTGGTGTCCTGTCTCTCTACACAAACATCTTGCAGCAAGACAGCAAGATTTTGTGTATTAAAAGATATTTAGTGAGCTTTGTTAAACAATTGTTAAGCTAAAGATAACAAGGACAGAATGCTGTTTTCAGCCCTAAGGCTAATCTTATGAAATACTGTTTTGACTACAAAAAGAAGAAAAAATCATAATTTGCTATCTAACTTCTACATTTAAGTGTAATCATGATTATACAGTACTCTGAAATTATGGAGTGCTTTTATTTGGTAACCTTTCAAAATTCTTCCATGATATATTGGAAAGGGTATTGATTTGTCAATTAATTGTCAAAGGAGTTGAATGAAATAGTGACAGCATCATTCATCATTCAGCCGACTACAGGAATCACTGAAAAACTTACAAAGTGGAATTTTATTAGTAACATGAATACATGTTTGTGTGGGGTACTATTTCTGCCTATACTCAAAGCCCGGGCATCTGAGGACACTTAAGTTTACAACTCTGCTCTAAGGGACATGCACATAACAGGCCACAGCTATCTAAGACTGACAACATACTCATCACATATTTGCAGCATAGACAAGGTCATGCAGCAGGTGTTTAGTCTTACCATGTCTCAATAAACTGATAAGGCACTATAACTATTGTGAACTAAAGAACAATATAAGCTTTTAGTAGCTATTTTGCAGAAGGAATAAAGACACACACCCCTTGAGCTCTGGAGCTGCAACTGCAGCTCTCATGCTCTGATGCTACCCTGATGCTGATGATTGTCTCTGCGTATTGTTCTTACTGGGGAATTAATTAACTCATTCACAAAGGACTATATGGACTAAATGGACCCCTCTCCAAATGCCTCCTAGGGAGGCTCAACCTTGGCTTGACTGACAATTTGCCACTAAGTATGCAATTGCTAACTCTTTTGCAGGAAATTTACATGTTGCATTGCAAAGTTTACTTTGCTTTGTTTTGCTTTTGATAAGTTACAGAGACTTAACAAACTCTATCTACTATATGATGTAGTAGAGAAAAGGGGGATTTAAACAAGATTCCAACATTCCTCAGATAAAACTAAGTGAACCCAGAGAAGATTTTTCACTTCTTTGTTATGGCTTGTACATAGATGACCCCATAGGATCAGAGGTGAGCCTTTTGGGAGATGGTTGTGTCATGGTTGTGTGATGCTGGATTAGGGTGTGTGACACTGGAATTAAAGGTATGTGATAAATAAATTGGTTTATCATAGATCTGGGTGTAGATAATGGGAAGCCCTAGCCTATTTTGGGTGACACCACCCCCCAAAAATCTAGCCTATCTTCTAGCCTAGATTGGATTAAAGGGAAGTAGAGGCTTCCTAATGCTGCTTCACTACCTCCAGCCTGCTCTACCATGTTTCTCCTCTGTGATAACCCTCTGCCATGTCACAGTGCTTTGGAGCCAGCTGACTGTGGACCTTTGCAAACTGTGAGCTGAAATTTTCCTCCTTTAGATTGTGGGCATAGGATAATTTGTCCCAGAAATGAGAAAAGTAATGAAGTGATACTTATTTTTTTTCCTTTGTAAAATGATGAAATTATACACATTTGAGTGCTGCTTAAAGATCAAATGGGACAACAGAGATCACTAAACATTGCAATGTGAAAAGGTTTTACAAATTTAAAAATCTCACTGTTAAACAAGAATTATTTGTTGATCCTTAGAACTTTAATAATCCTTTAATTCTAAATGATTTTACTAATGGAAGTTAGATTTTGCAGTAGACAAAAGTTTTGGCTCAAATTTTTACTCTTTAATTTTAGTCTTTATATTTAAACTGCTTTATTCCAATGGTGTGTAGGCAGATGTAACAGACTGCCAATTCTAAAGCTGACCTTTAAAAAGTATCATAGAATTCCACACTTTTTCTTCCACCACTATCATTGTCATAAGAAGAACATGCTTTGGTTTACTGAATGGCATAATGCAAATTAGAGAATTAGGGATAATTTCTAGAATTTAGTCTAGGCAAAGGAATGGCTAGAAACTACTGTATTGAGATGGACATTAGTCAGAAATTATTGAATTAAGTAAGAAAATATGTTGGGCATATTAAATTTGAGAGGCCTTTCAGGCACTTGAGCATAAACTTCTAATTTGGTGAATTTCATATCTGATTTGAAGTTCACTTGACTTGTTCAGGATAGAAATATAAATTAGCCATTCAAAAATCTATAGACATATTAAATCACAGGATGGATAGGATCATGTAGAGAGTGAGTGTAGATAAAAATGAGAAAATAGAAGAGGATTTTTGAGTAATAATCTAACATTTAGAGTTCAAGTAATGAAAAAAGGACCAGTAGAAGGAACTGAGGAAAACAAAACAAAACAAAACAAGCCACATTGTTATGTTTTACATCTGAACTCTCCTCCAAAAGTCTCATGTGTTCAGAGGTGGGAATTTTGAAAGGCAGTTGATTCACAAGAATGGTATACTCATCAGAGCATTAATCCAATGATTAGTTTGTAGATGAATATTCTGTTGAGAGATGGGGGCCTGAGAAAGTGACCAGAAAGGGTGTATTCTTGTCCCCAGCTCCTCCCTTCTTTCTCTCTCTCTCTCTCTCATTCCTTGTCAACACAGTTAGCGCAGTCTTCCTCTGACATATCATTTCACTATATCACTTACACCTTGGACCTAGCTACCCAGGGACTGAATCCACTGAAACCATGAGCCAAATAAACCTCTTGCCTTTTAATCTGCTGATGTTGGGTATTTTTTCCCCCATAATGATCAAGTGACTAACACAGAAATAAGGCTAAAATCAGGATTTCCCTTAAGATAAAATTCAAAAAATGTTTTTAGAGAGGAAGAGGTGAGCAAATATGTAAAAATCCAATAAGGAGCTTGTTTAAGTGAGTTGAACCCTAAACTGATTTTTTTTTGGTAAGATGAAATCCTTTGGTAATCTTGACTAGAGTTGATTCAGTATGTTGAAGTTGTGAATTATTAGAAATTTTGCTGAAAACTGAATCAATAAATGTAATAAGAAGAGAGACAATGTTTTAAAAAGTTTTAAATACATGTATAATACATGTCTATAAGTTAAGAGTGAGCCAACATAAAGAAAAATGTGTTAATGCAAACAGAAGAGATAAATTCAGAATGAATTGTTGAGAGAATGAATACTCTATTGCCCAAGCTAAATGTAGAGGTTTTTGTATAAGGCAGCAACAAGAGTTGTTTTACTTTAGTAAGACTGAAAACACAATATATATAGATATAAATTTACATAGATTGACAGATTTGGTACAGATACTGTAATGTTTGATTTTTACTTTGTCATGATTTCTGAATTCTTAAAAAAATAAAGCAACAACTCCTAACTGAGAAAAATAAAATTAGATAACTTGGGAAGGGAGTGGAAAATGAGAAATGGTCATCTTGAAGCGCTGTGCAGATAAAAAATAGTAGAAATTGAAAAATGGATCCCTGGGATTTACTGTCACAACTTTATAGTGAGATCAGTTAATAAGGTTATAAATTTTTGCCTCTCATTTTCTAGCTGTTCAACTAGGAGTACAAATAGACCAACATCTGTGTTAATCAGGACTAGAAATTTTCCAGGTAACAGTACAGTTGAATTCAGCACTTTAGTAGTGTAACAGAATAAAATACATAATTTGCATAAAATTTGCTATAGATCCAGAGATGTCTCTAAAGAAACTCTCCACCAGTGTTAATGTTTCAGAATGTTTTTATTCCACAGTTTTCTGTAATTGTTCCCTCAAATTGAAAATAGTTGTGGAATTACATACTAATTTGACATAACTCATGCCCCAAAGTGACACAATTCATTGATGAAGTTGTTCATTTTAAAGAAGTATAATCTTTACAGGGCCAGAAATATTAGTGAGGATCACTAGTATCAGATGAATATGATGGAGGGGAAGTGAAGCAGTTGAGTAAAGTGTTTATCCAAGAGTTGTTATAATACTGTTTCATAGAATTTAAATTGTGAAACAAAGAAAAAAGAAATTTAGTGTAGCATGAATAGCAAGGAGGAACAATGAAAGTAATTCTAAAACTGCACAGAGCTTTGATGACAATGAGATAGAAGACTAAGGGAAATGGAAAAGTGGAAGTGGAGGTCAAAGAATGAGCACTGAGAAACACATTTTTGATACATGTTTCAAATGGCACTCATTTCCTGTGGCACTTATTGCCAGTGGGAATGAGTAAAGTAGTTCACAAGAAAATGTCATTGGAAGTGAATAATTCATTAGACTGAGAAGCTGAGGGATTTGAAAGGTCGTGTATATGGATGTTGCAGCTTCCCAAAGTGATGAAGACCGAGGGAAATAAGTAGGAATGCTTATAGAACTTGTATTACATGAAAGAGTAATGGTGAGCAGTGTAAATAAGGTGAAATAACTGAAGATTTGAGGAAAGACTGCTTCCCTTTCATCCAGACCCAAGGACAGGAGTTGAGGACATAAAACAATGAAAACACACACACACACACACACACACACACACACCCGCACACACTCAGCTACAATATGACAGTGCTGCAGGGAGATCAGGGACTGTGTTTGAAAGATTCATAGACTAAGAAAGAAGTAGATAGATTTTTCTGTCGACTGCATTTGAGGAATCAGGAAGTGGTAGGGCATTGAGTTCAATTATGGGATGTACAGAGCGAAATGAGTGATTGTGGAAGTTTTGGGATTTTAGTTATTTCTGAAATAAAGAAGTCTATAAAATAATTAGATTAATACTGATGATTTCTTATGGGAAGCTGTGTAAATAATTCTAATTATTGCTTCCTCATTCTGACTATTCTATTAAACAATTTGTAAGTATACATCATACAGGCAAAGAAAAAGGCAATCATATCAGAAGCATGAAATGCTGTGCATATCTCCAAATTTTGTTTGGCATTGTCCCCATTAAGGGGGTTGTAAAAGGGAAAGCTTGAACTTTATACATCCATTTTTAAATTTTAAAACAGGATAAATTAAGGTCAAAGAAGTAGTAGTGATGCTAAGAAATCTTAATCCTCTGAATGGTTGTCTGTGTGGAAAAACTAAAACAATGGTAATTTCTACTTTAACATTCTGTTAGTAATATTTTAAGGTCTATCGTTACAAGTACAATCCAGCAAAAGCCAATCTATATGAGCATGTGCTCTGGAACTTTGCACCTGTCTTTTTAGAAAACTTGCTAAATGTTTTTTAGTATTTAGTTTCTGTATCTGTGAAACTCTACCACATACAGTTTTTATAGGAATTAGATGGAACAAATATATGTAAAGCACTTATGAAAATGCCTCCTACGGAGTTTTGTGTTATTATCATTATTATTATAAATAACTGTTCTCTTCAACTTTTGTTGAAGAAAACTTCCAAAGAGTGGTTGAATCATTTTTCTATTTGTAGGATAAACTACATCTGGTCAGTGTACCAGTAATTGTTTATGCAAATCTCTCAAGGAGATCTTTAGAATTTTTGTTTGTTTGGTTTTGCTTCATGAAGGAGAAAATTTTAAAAAATGTTTTTAATTTTAGGTAATGAATTAAAGATTAATGTTTAGAATAATATTGTGAGAAACCAACTTTGAATTATTTTATATTTGTTAATAAAATTAAGGGAGGTGGTGTTTTAGTGTTCTGTGGTTTTAACCCTGACCAGGTAAATAAACTAGCTGGAAAAACTATCAGAGACCTCTTCTTTTGGTGTTTTAGATGTAAATGCAGCAATTAAGTATTATTTCTCACACTTAAAAGACCATTATTAAGTTTTTGAAATTCAAACCAATAATTTTTTCATTCTTTAATTGTAAAATGTAAGTCATTCATTGCTCATGACCATCAAGTATGCAAATTTGAAGGAAGTGGTGGGAGTGTGTATTTTACCATCTGGTAGCATTGCTTTCCTGGTATCTATCAAAATTTAGTATCAGATTTTTATCTGTGTCATGAATCAATCAAGAGGATTTTCAAGTTTTTTGGTTTTTTTCAAGGGCAAAAAAATTACAACTTGTGTGATAGACTTTGGCTCTAACAATGGAAGCCAAGAATCTCTTGTTGAAAGAACACAATTTGATTGTTTACTCATTTGTATGTTTTATGCTCTTTGATTTTAAATTATTTTTGAATCGAGAACATACCTTAAAAAATTGTTCCACATTTTAAGTTTTTACTAGTGACATGTAATATTTTTCTCTTTTCTCTTCTTTCCTTTCTTCGTTTTTCTTTTCTCCCTTCTCTTCCCTTCCCTCACCAACCTAGCATCTCTTATAGATAGGTGAATTACTTCAAGAAAAAACTTATTTAAATTATTTAAGCATTATTTTTCTTATATCAAGTACTGGTATGCCCACTGAGTATATAGCCAAAAGAAATAAAACCAATGTATTGAATAGGCATCTACATTCTTTTATGCTTATTGCAGAATTATTCACAATGGATAAGATAAGGAATCAATAGTAACATCAATTGATAAATTAAATGAATTAAGGAAATGTGGCATATGTACACAATAGAATATTATTCAGTCATGAAAAAGAATAATGCCATTTGCAGCAACATGTATAAGACTGAAATATTACTGTGAGTGAGATAAGCCAAACACGTAAACACAAATATTCTCCCTCATATGTAAGCTAAAAACCTTGGCTTCATAAAATCAGCAAAGAAAATGTTTCCAGAAGCTATAGGTAGCAGAACTGTAGCAATTATTTACACCTTACTTTTCACATCATTTAATTTTTTTATCTTGTAATGTTTTTACCTCTGGATAATTAAAACAATTACAATTAGGTAGGACAAACAAATTCTAGTGTTCTAAGCAAATTAGAGTGATAATAATCACCAATAATTTATTACGCTTTTCAAAATACCTAGAAAAGAGAATTCTTTTTGATTTTTGGAGTACTGGTGTCTAACATTAGGGTCTTGTCATAGAGCTACAACCCTGATTCCTTTCAATGTTTGAGATAGGACGTTGGTAAGTTGTTAATTTTCCCAGGCTGGAGTCATACCTGTGAACCTGCTGCCTCAGCCACACAGAGTGCTGGGCTGCAGGAGTGCTTCACCACACCCAGCTGAAAAGAGAATTTCGAAGGTTTTGTCACAAATAGATCATAGATATTTGAGCTGATATATGGTAGTTAACCTGTTTTAATCATTATAATATGTGTAAATATATGAAAATATAACAATATACCAGAAATATTTCTAATTGTCAATTAAAAACTTAAATTTAAAATTGCTCTAATGAATAAATGAAATTTATAATGCATTTCATATTATTGCTTTGAATAAAATATCCTTCATTAAATTATTAAATTTTAATTGCTACTGCTATTATTGTCTTGATTATCCTACATGATTACTGTTTATATTTTACAAATACATTTGTTAAAGTCTAAAGAGGCATGTTTTTGTTGTTTCTGTTATTGTAACTGACATATTATATTTAATGCAGAATAATTAAAGGGCATAAATTTTCCAATAATCCTGTTTCAGGGAGTTATTATATTTCAAATCTTAATCTCTGTATTTTACTGGCCTTGGTTTCAATCTGGCTCCATTATTTTTTAATCATAAGATCTTGGCAAAATTAATTAATTCCTTTTCTTCATTTATCTTGAAAATTAAACTTACACTCTATGTAATTCTTAGAGTAGCTCAGAAAAACATATACGTTAATAAATATAAAGTTATAGAATAGTCTCTGGTACAGTATAAAAATATTAAATGGAACTAGTGTTAATATTACATATAAAGTCCTTCAAGGGAAAATGTGGTAAAATTTATTTTTTGATTTTTTTGTTTTTTGGTTTTTTTTGGTACTGGGGATCAAACTTGGGTCCTTGTACTTGCGCAGCAGGCGACGAAACCACTGAGCTAAATCCCTGGCCCAATAAAATTTATTTTTTAAAATAGTTATCTATATGCTATTTTAACATATATATGCCCAAATTTTTATTTTAATCCCATTTAAAATATTCTGATTTGACTATTTTAAAACTTACATAGTTGAGTATATATTTTGTTATATTGTTAAAATTTTATCTTAAAAAAGTGAAATTCTTTAAATTTAAAGTTGCAAAATGGGCTGCATCTGTTTTATCAATTTGTTTTCTATATTTTTTGAATTCCATTTTATTTGTGTTATTCTCTTTACAGTCTCTTTTCTTAAATCTTCTCCAAAGTTGTGATTTTATAATTCTTTAGAGAATTGTCTTTATGCTCTACATTTATACCTGAAAATTAAAATACTATCTTAAATTTTATATTAAATGTATGATTTTACATAAAAACACAACATTTGCACATATTATGAGGTGGTATACTATGTTTTGTTACATGTATCAATTGTGTAATGTTCAAATCGTGGGAAATGTATCTATTTTCTCAAATATTTATCATTTCTTTTCTGTAAAGTACTCAAAATACTTTCCTCCAGATTCTTGAAATGTACAGTACATGAGTATTATCTGTAGTCAATCTTTTGTGCAATGAAACAGTACTGTCTTAATTATAATTTAATACCATTAGCAATCTCTCCCCATCATTCCCTCTGTGCTAATCTCTCAAGCTTTGGGTAACCACTATTCTCTCAATTTTATGACACCAAATTTTATTTTCAACATATGCATGAGAACAGGCAATACCTGTCTTTTCTGTGCCTAGTTTATTACATTTAACATAACCATCTCTAGTTTCATTCATGTTGTCACAAATGATAGAACGTTATCCTTTTTTTATGGATAAACAGTATTCTATCAAGTGCTGGTACCTTTTTAAAATTTCATCAGTGGTAGGAGACTCAGGTTGCTTCTATTTTTTGGTCTTCAATTACATTTTCAGTTTCTCACACCAGAGAAACTATTTGGTACTTACACATGTGTGTCCTATTTATTTCACTTAAGAGTATCGCCTTAATGTGCATCCATTTAGCCATAAATGTCTCTAGTTTATCATTCTGTATGGCTCAGTAGTATTCCATTTTATTTAAAAAAAATCACATCTCCTTTATCCAGTCTCCAGTTGATGGGCATTTAGGCAGTTTTCAAGATTTAGCTATTATAAACTGTGACACTATACACATGATTGTGCATATATCACTGTGGTGTGATGCTTTTGCTTTTAATTCTTTTGGGAAGATATCCAGCAGGGAAAAACCTGGGTTAAATGGGACCTGTAATCTTAGTTCTTTGAAGTATCTCCATATTGGCTTCCACAGTGGTTGCCCCAGGCTTCACTCCTACCAAAAATGGAGAAGTGTTCCTTTTTCCCCACAATGTCTGTTCATTTCAGATGCCTATTTTTGGATTGGGTCTTTAAATTTGAGAAGTCTGACTTCTTTAAGTTCTTTATATATTCTATATAGTAGACGTTTGTCCAAGGAACAGCTGGTAAAATTTTTTTCCCAGGTTGTGGGTTTTCTCTTCACTCTGTTGGTTTCTTGTGCTGTGCAGAAGCTTTTTTTTTTTTTTTTGTATTAAATTCTTTTGTTGGTACATTATAGGTATACAACACAATTAC
>NW_004624750.1:24007575-24050977 GCF_000247695.1 Heterocephalus glaber | reverse complement strand
AAGCAGCAAATAAACATATGAAAAAATGTTCCACATCACTGGTTATTGGAGAGATCCAGATGAAAACAACTCTGAGATTCCACCTCACCGCAGAAAGAATGGCTGCTATCAAGAAATCAACCAATAACAAATGCTGTTGGGGGTGTGGGGAGAAAGGAACGCTTCTCCATTGTTGGTGGGAGTGCAGACTGGTGCAATCACTGTGGAAATCAGTATGGAGATACCTCAAAGAATTAGGCTTAGAGGTCCCATTCCACCCAGCTGTCCCCCTGCTGGGTTTCTTCCCAAAAGAATTAAAAGAATCATACTACAGCAATATATGTGCACCCGTGTTTATAGTGGCACAGTTCATAATAGTGAAAGCTTGGAAACAGTCCAAGTGCACATTAACTGGAAACTGGATAAAGAAGATGTGGATTTTTTATAAAATGGAGTACTACTCACCCATAAAGAAGGAGAAACTAGAGACATTTATAGCTAAATGGATGCATATTGAGGCCATCCTCTTAAGTGAAATAAATAAGACACACCTCTAAATACCGAATAGTTTCTCTAGTGTGAGAAACTGAAAGTGTAATTAAGGTTATACAACGATGAAATGGCCTAATAACATATTTCTTGGATTCTGTTTCCATCACGTGTCATATGACTGAATTGAAATTTAAATTAGGGAGAAGCTTGGCTTATGTGGAGTCTGCTAGCTAACTGGAATTTTTTGCTGACCACTATTTGTTCATTGTTGATTTTGGGGATCTTTCTGAAACAAATCACATGTTGATACTTGAGATGCTTTTTAAAGTTATATTGAAAAATGTTTAAGTGCTTTTCAGTTTTGTTTTTGTTGAGTTCTACTGTATTTGAATATTATTGTAGTTTTTTTCCCTTGTGTTGTTCTTGTTTGAATGGTTTTAATTTTTGTATGTGTGTTTGATAATAAAATTTAAAAATTAAAAAAAAAATTTAATTTTTTATGTTTCTTTTTCATAGTCTTGCTGCTTCTTATTCTAATTTCCTAGGAAATTTGACATAATTCTGAGAAGTATATTTTATTTGCATTTTTTAGTAAAATTTTAAAAACTTTTCTTTTTTTTCCATTAAGTTTATTGGTACAGCACTCTGAACAAAGGGATGAAGAGGGTATAAGAAAATGGAAAGATATCCCCTGTTCCTGGGTAGGAAGAACCAATATAGTGAAAATGGCCATACTTCCAAAAGTGCTATACAGATTCAATTCAATCCCTATTAAAATCTCAACACTATTTCACAGAACTAGGGAAAACAATCCAAAAATTCATTTGGAACCAGAAGAGACTTAAAACTCATCTTTAAAGTTCCATAGCTGATATATCCTTTTGGTTTTATTAAACTTTTATGATAATTAATTTTACAAGAACCTATGTATTGGTACTATTTGAAAAAGAATTGCCAATTTTATATTTCTTTCCACTCAACTGCATGCTATGTCTTTCTTAGGACAGCAGCAGAACAATCCACAGATCATTTTAGAATTTGCACATGATTGCAAGAAAAGAAGAGGAGGGCTTTCCCAAGGTGCAAATAATATTGGAAGACTGGATGCTTTGAGGATGTGTTGTATTGAGCCAGTGTTGAAAGTTAGATCTTAACATAGTCACTCATAAGTTCTTTCATACATGTATTTAATTTTACTTTTCTAATCTCAACCCGAAGCCTAAGACAAAGAAGTTAGAGTAATAATGTACATCAGTTTTTTCAACATCTTCATAACCACCCTAGATTGCTTCTTTTAATTTCATTATTATTTATTGACCAGGACCTAGATTTCTTCTAGGATTATTAAACACGGAATAGGCTTTGAACTTAAAATTTGAGAATTTTGTCAGCATATCTAACCATTGTCTGGAGTATTTTAGCCTTGGTACCACCTTTGCTGACTGAAACAGTTTTGATAGAAAAAAGCCTTTGCTGCTAAACAGTTGGTCTTCCCATTTCTTTGCTAAGCTAATTGAAACTGCAGTTAAAATAAGCCACTATTCCTTTTAGAACAAATAATTTGTTTAATGTGACTAGAATACAAATTATGACATCAGACCTAAAGTTTAACAAACTGTGACAGTACAACTTCTTTAATAAAAGAACTATTTAGTTGGAATTTTTAAAAGAAAGAGGTAATAATGAACATTTTAAAATATAACCTAGGGTAGAGAAGAATCTTCTTATTATTTCACTGCCTATTGAAGGACTAAACTAATATTCAGTTCATTACCCAGATACTTCTATGCCTCATTTCTCATTTTTCATTATGAAAGAAAATCAAAATAGGATTATTTAAATAGAGTTGAAATAACTTTTGTAAGAAATAAAATGACACATTTTTAAATCCAGATTCAACTTGATAAAATCCAGACAATTAAAGAATATAAACTAAAGACATTTTAGAACATAATTTTGATTGCCAAATATATTAAATGAACCAAAGCCTTAAAGAGAGAGGTTGTTATTGAATACACTCATCTCTTGTGTTGTTGCAATGGAAGGAAGTTTTTCATCTGTGTCTGGAATAAGTCACAACTGGAAAAAGAAATTGAATGCAAAATGATTAATAATTTTGCTACTTGGTAATATGAAGCAAAGTACACTAAATGAAACAGTGGTATGCATGTTAGATAACAACTATGAGCTACAGAAGATATAAAGTTGCAATGCATTTATATGAAGCCATGTACCTCAGCAAATACTGGCAAGTTCTATATGGAACAAATTAAAAAATACTCTGAACTAGGTATCCTGCTAGTGACCTTAAAGAATTCCTTTGGAATTGACTAGCTTATAGACTTGATGATATTTGCAAGAGAGAAATGAAAATGGGAAAGTATACAGAGGCCCAGAAAATGTCAAGAATAATGAAAACCTTTGTTGGTATGCTCTCAGACCCCCGCATGAATGTAGGTATTAAAAGAATAATGAAAAAGTAAAATAAAACAAACAAATAGAAGATAGAATCATGGAGTCTTTATAATGAGGGAGAGTTAAAGTTCAGTTAGTGTAACCTCCCAATCATATAAGGTTCTGGAGAAAGGTGGATATATTTGTGATGAGAACACTTTTGTTAATTTAAAAAAATATATGTCTCATTATATTGTAAGACTGACTGATATTTTCATAGATCATAATAAAATACCAAATTTCCTATATATTTGTAATGATTTTTAAGCTAAAAATTGGTATGATTTCTAATGATTTTTTTGTTTAATATGTAGTCAGTGCTGTTAGAATTAAGATTGCTTTATCTGAGTCAATTTGCTTATCTAGAATTTTTGTAGGGAGAGCTGAATTGAAGTAATTAATCTTGACACAGAAATACTACACATAATTTGGTAACAATAGATTTTGTATATTAAAGCCCCACTCAGAACTTATCAGAAAAAAATATGGTGTAGCTAGTAATATTTATTTAATGAGATACAAACACTTGATAGGAGGCACCAGAAAACAATATTTTTTTAAAGAGTATAGAAGCATAATGATTTCCAGGACCTTTACTGTTTGTAAATATTAATTAATCTTACGACTTCTCTATACTAATTTGTGTATGAAATGTCAGTGTAGTTTTTGGCTTATTATTTAAAATTGATATGAAGTATTTATAAAAATTAATAAAAAATACATTAATAAAAATGTGTCTATAATGACAAAGTAATTCTTAATGCCTTATTTTGCATATTAAAAGTATGTTAGAATTAAATGTATTCTTTTTCAAAATTATAATTATATTTTTAAATGATTTGATCCTCTGTTCATGAATACAAAGCAATTTCATTGTATTTTATATGTTTTACTTAAAGGGGTATGAGTTTTGCTACATTGTTATTATTCTGCCTTGAATTAAAAGGTAACACAGTTTTGTCAATCATTTTGGGAATTTTCCAGTGCTAACAAATTTTTAAGTAATTTGAAGAGTTTTTTCTCTGCTGAGGATCAGGATGTATTTATCCAGTAAATCTGCATTTATCTAAAGGCTGGTAAATTCAAAGAAAGTTTCCAGGAAATATTATGAAAAGGAAAAAACAAAAACAACCTCTGAATCCATGTTCCTGATTAATTCCTGTGACCAGCCCTACAAATGTGTTGCCTCATACCATAATGATCAAGTTGTTTATCATAACATCCTGTGCCCTCAAAACTGAGCACCCTTTGGTGTCCAGTAATCAAGTATCTTAAAGTCCCCTGCAGACACCACCTTGTTCACTGCATTGAGGTTTTCTCATGCATGTGCACTGACCTAGCTTATGTTATATTCCTCACTTTTCATAGTTGTTATAATTCCACTTGTTCCTTTAAAATAAAACTACAAAAAAAGGCAGAACAATGCTCATCCCCATCCCTTAACACTGTTAATGATGCCATATATATAACTACCTTTGTAACTCTTAGCCTTGGTTACATACTATAATAATGTAATAATTAATAATGGATACTTGTATATGTAATTATTCATGTTTTCATGGTTAAGAACAACTACTCACTTGATTTGCTTCTAAAAACGGAAAGGTGAAAAACCAGTTCCACTAGAAAAGTAGCAGAAATGCCTGCTGGTAAAAACCTGAAGGATCCAATGGACTATATGAAGACATACACATCAAATCAAAAAAGGATAAAAATAAAAAATAAAAAGTGCTTCATGTTCAATTTCATCATTAAGAAATGATAAAAACATCATTCTTAAATGAGATATATTATTGATATACTTTTAAAATTTACATAAAAATTATTAATTTTTGAAAATTTTGCTGCTTAAATGGTATCTAAAAGCAGTTTTGATTTTAGAAGAAAACTAGGAACAAGTCTACAAGGGCCTGTTCTTAGCTGTACAATGGGTGAAAAATTTATTGTCATTCATAAATAAGTGAGAAAAGTATCCTTTTTAAAAAAAACATGGTCTCCTACGTAGTTCAGTTGGGCCTTGAGCTCACTATATAGTGCTAGTTGGCCTTGAACTTGAAGTGATTCTCCTGCCTCAGCTTCTCTAGTACTGAGATTAACAGGTGTGCACCATCTGCTGGGCTCATCACTTTTTATAAGTTAAGTTATATAATAGTCAAGAAGCATTCTTTCATATGTAAATTATTTTTACATTGATTCATAATTATTTATATTTTTAATATATATTTAGTTTTGTGCATCTTTTAAAGGGTCAGAGAAACTGACATTATTAGATTGATCCTTCAAGCTATTAAATGTTGGTATCAAATAAATTATTTGGTTTTAAAAATTCTTTTAATTATTTTGACATCTAATGCTCTATCAAGTTGATCATATCTTCAAAGAATGTAATATTTCTTGAATATAAGCAACCCATTTAAATATATCTACTTTCTATACATTCAACAATCTGTAATTTTAAGAGGGCACAGATTGATAAAAATGTTTGAAAAATGTTATTTTGCAGTCCCCTCTCCGATGCACTAATCATTGAATTAGTTAACATTTATAAAATATATACCATGTGCTAGCATTGTTCTATTAACTTGAATACTTTAAATCATGTAACTATTGCAATAATGGTACATGTTGATATATAACCTTCATTTTATAGATACAACTAAAGTATAAATTGATAAAAAGCTCTATCAATTATCATATGATAAATACTTGTGCAAATGTGAGCATCTTAATATCCCATGCTTTTAGAAGATTTAATTTTTTTAAAAAATGTTTTTTTAAAGCAAACAAATTAAATTTTATTAACAAGAATGATTTTCTTGAATTTATGTAAGAATGTATCCACAAATATCAAATTAACATTAACTGTATTGTTTCTAGGCACAGTAATAAGAGCAATGCAGGATAATAGAAAGTTTTTATTTTTAAAACACTCATGGGCCAGTCATGGTGGTCCATGCATCTCTCAGACTTGCTATTCAGAAGTCTGAAATAGAAGAATCAGTTGAGTCCAAGAATTCAAAGTAAGGCTGGGCAACAGAACAGTAACCTGTATCCCCAAAATGCATTAGATTTTACCCCACAAGAGCCCCCAAGATGATGTGGCTATTGGAATCATAAAGTTCATACACTGACTTAATAATTTATTTTATTAAATTTCATGTGGCATCATTATTGTGAGAATAATAATGGTTTCACTGATAAATTGCAAGCTATTTGAATTTAAGGAAAATATTTACAGGCACGAAAGAATCTAAATATAACTGTTTCTTTCAATTTAACACTTGTTACTATAATCAGAAATAGGATTTAATAACCAATTACATTGTTGGCATAGTTGTCAGGCCTAATTCATGAATTTTATTCTTATAGCGTATTAAATTATTGCCATGTCGATATTCTAAGTGTCTTCATAAGATTTTGTCTTGAGAATGCATTCAGATTGTTTCTTTTACCCTCTAAGGTAAAAAGCATCAACAAAAATATATACAAATTAATGCTTTAAAAAGTTTGTTAGGAAACAAGACATTTAACTATTACATCTAGTTGTACTACTATTAGTCATCTAGTCAGATATTTTTATTTATATTAAATTCACTTGTTAATAAATTACACATGGAAGTACTAGAACAAGATAGTGTTTAATTACCTTACTATTAATATTCTGTGTCTTCACATAGGTAATGAACACTTATTCTTGTAACACAGCTTGACAGGCACAGATTTTTAAAAATTCTAAGTTCAGGGTAATGTGTGGCAATTTCCAGATACAATAACTGTTAAAAATTCATGTAGTTAATTAATCATTGAAAATATTTCTGCACTTTACTCTGTTAGACATGGTCCCGGCAATGACTGCTACAAGCATCTATGTCATTATTATTTCCTCAGGTTAGAAAAGACTTGGAATATTTCCAAGAAAAAGTATAGAGTTTTAAAATTTACACAGATCTTTGAGACAGTTAATCAAATCATTTCATCTCACTGAAGAAGAATTTTGTATACATTCTGAGAATGAAAGTGTCACAAAAGTGTGCCTTGGTTATTGTCATAAGTGTGCAAAGTTTAGCTACTCTACCTGTAAAAGCTGCCTGCTCGACAGTAATCATGTCAGGTCAGAATGCGTCAGTTGCCACTTAGAAGTATGATTATTGTACTGAAAAACATCTATGCAGAAGTACATAGGTTACAGATTATTATACATAGAAATGAACACTTTATTTTGTAAAATGAAATGTGTAGATGAAATGGTGTCTTTGATCCTTAATTCTAAGTAAAGTATACGTGTGCTTTTTTTCCTAAAAGTTTGTAAATAATCTATCAACTTGTGTATAAAATATTTATATACAGGTTCCTATTATATTTCTCCTTTTTTTCTCAAACACAGTCATATTTATATTTAATTAGCTAATAGGTCAGGAATTTCATTCATGTTAAATAGGATTTCTCCCTCTTTTTCTCTTTCTCTCTTTCTTTCTTTTCCTTCCTTCCTTCCTTCCTTCCTTCCTTCCTTCCTTCCTTCCTTCCTTCTTGTACTGAGGATTGAACCTAGGGCCTTCACACTATTGTTACATGCTCAGCCCCTTTAAATTCAAAAAAGAAGATTTAAGACACGGTCTCTGTAAGTCACCAAGTTGCCCATGCTAGGCTCAAATTTTTGATTTTCCTAGCTCAGCCTCTTAGAATCCTAAGATTATGGGCATATGGCACCATGCTGGACCTTTAACCCCCCCCCCCAAAAAAAATAACAACAACAAATAAAACAAAACCGCTTTTTTACTTTAGACAACTAGTTTTATATTTGCTAAGTTTTCATCATAAAATCCTAAGTGCAGTATATGTGTGCTCTTTATAATGTAAATAATGTTAGAAAGTCAGAGATGGAATGCTGTTGTTGGAATGTTTTGTGTCCCCTCAAATTTATATCTTGAAATTATAATTCCCAATGTAATCATTTCATCAGCTAGGGCATTTGTGAGTGATAATGTCACGAGGATAGGACTCATGAATGGGACTAGTACACTTATAAAAGATGCCCTGGGGAAATACTTTCTCTCTCCCACAATTTGAGTGCACAGAAAATACAGTTATTTATGAATAAGGAAAAAGCCTTCACCAGACCCCAAATCCCATGATTCCTTGGTGGACTTTCAGTATCCTGAAGAGTGAAAAAAAATACACTTCTGTTGTCTAAAATTCACCCAACTATGACTTTTTGTTATAGCAGACTGGATGGTCAAAGATAAGTTACCCATATTTAATCAATAATGATCATGTCTCATTCTATATCATAGGAAAATTGTGTATTGAGAATATAGCAGTTGCTATACAGAAAATATTTCAATGCATTCTACTGCATATGAAACCAACTAAAGATTGTAACTGTTGTCATTGTCAAGCTAACAACACAGGCCTGTACAAATTTGATCCTATATATTATAGCAGTTTATTTATCTATTTATTTTATTTATTTATTTTAAAGGAAAGGGTCTTTTAGAGACTGGGAGGTTTTTTTTAATCACTTGAAGTTACTCACTGCTTTTTCCTTATAATTTATGGATGACAGTTTCAAGCAAAATGTTAAATAGTTGAGTTTATTAGAGAGTATTTATTTTTTGCTTTTTTCACCTTATAAAACATATAAGAAGAAAAATTCAGCTCACAGCTGACCTATCAGTTGAAATAAAAAGATATTATGAAACCTAAATCTGAGATGATAACTCTTGCTGGATCTACCAAAAAATAATACATGATTGATAGAGGCTTTGCGAAAAGGGCTTATCAAGATTCTGCCAAGATCAAAACAAAGCACCCCCCCACCCCAACTGTTATCTTAACATAGGGCTTTAAATTAACCACCCAAAAGGGAATGCTATCAAGTCAATACAAATGGTTTCTGTCACTTGAGAAAACCAAAGTCTAATTAATAAATCAAAGAGGAAAATAAAAGACAGATAATAAGAAAGAGAAGATAGATAATAAGAAAGAAGGAGACAAATCTTTGGCATATAGAAGTCTATGAGTTATTGACAGGGCAAAGTGGGGGAGAGTAAAGTGTTATAAAAATAATTAAAATGTTTTATGTACATGTTCCAACCACCCACAATGAATGTGTGCACTATGTACCCAATACTGTATATACTAATAAAAACAATTTAAAAATGAAGTAGAGTGGAGTACTAAATATAGAGCAGAATGTTGAGTGTGGTCATCAAGTTCTAAAAGAGAGTGGAGCTGCAAGGTGAAAAAAGCTTGAGTATTTGAATTACAATGTAAAATGAAAGTTACTGGTCATTGTCTATTTTAAACTATGACCTAAATAAGAAATCACTTTCTTCTATGTTTAAGCTGCCTTATATCTTGGGTTTGTTATAATGGCTTAAATTTCCCTAGAATAATGGTGGAATCTAACAAGGCAACAGACCAAAATAATGCGACTTTAATCAAAGTATTTTACTTTAAATTCCCTTGTATTAACTCTTTTTCTAAGGTCTCATGTAATCTATTCTGTTCTTAATTCTCAGAAAGATTGCTATCATTATATTTAATTGATTTTATTTTGCCAGAAATTACATCAAGATAGAACTATAATTTATACATTCAAGATATTTTGTTACGATCTCAATTTTTGAGAAGATCCTAAATAGTCTGTTTTTTCCCTTTGTGTAAAGTATCTCCATGTTTAGAACAGGTTTGTGTTCTAATGGGGATCACAGTTTGGCTTATCAAGAGAAAAACATTTTTGGTTTGTTTTGTTTTTAGTATAAAGGAGTCGCTTTCCTAATATGTGTTCACATTCAAGAGATAAATATGTGGTCTGTTGAAGGAGAAAGCAGATACTGACCTGGGAGACCAACTCTGTCAACTCAGGTGATTAGACCCAAGATGTAATCATAGCATACAATCTTAATTCCAGAAAAAGATCATAAAACAGTCTAATTTATGATTTCCATCCATCTAGACAAATACAAGCCTATGAAAATCTCATCTCAGTATTGCTGTCACCTACAAAGTTCGTCATGCTTACTGATTAAGATTTTGACCCCATACATTCTTTAGTATTTTCTTCCCATTGTACTAAAGATGTTAAGATTTATGGGATAGAAATCCTGATGTGTTTATAAATATAGTTTTTGTATATGCTATGTTTTAAGGACAAACATAACCACAATTCTGCTAATGATTTATATTGTACAATTTCAGAGGGGTTTTATTAATTTTGCATCCCATGATCATTACAATAAATTTAAATTTCAACATCTTCTCTTCTTTTTCAAAAGAAATAGCTAGATAGGATTTTAGAAAAGTTAGGCCATTTAAAGTATTGAGAAAAACTATCTGAAGTTTTGGCCATCACTAATCTCAAACAAGGTGTCAGAGCTATGGAAGGCTAACATTAACTGCTCAAGTTTTCAAATAAAAAAAAGCACTCAGTCCATGGGCAGAGAGAACAGAAAATTTCTTTCATCTAAGCAGTCATATATCAATGTCTTCAGGTCAGAAAGAAGCAATCATGAACCATTTCTTAAAGTATGAAGTTTTCCTTTAATCTATTTCAGTCGCACTTAGAAAAATGAGTTACTCAGGGTTCATCAAATTTAACTGAAATAATTTCTTACTGCTATCATTAAAGTTCAAATTGATGAACGCTATGAGCATGCATCTGATGAGTTGGATACTACCAAAAACAGTGAAGTAATAATTTTGTATGAAAGCAAGGTTAATCATGTATCTTATCTGAAGTTTAGGGTACACAAAAATTTACAAAATGCATGGAAAAAGAAAAAGAACAAGTACAATATGCTTCAGGTTCAGTAATTTTAAGAATCAACAATGTACTGATTCTGGTGCAAAATATATTATTTTCCTATCATTTCTTGTAGTTTGGAAAATCTACACTTGTCAATAGAATAGAGCCATACAATTTTTTAATTCTTGGTAAGTCATACTTCGTAGAAGTATCTAGTTCATCAACAATGATCGTCTAATGTAGATTGTCATCATAGAGTAGATCAATGGATTGAAAAAAATATTTGGTTTGGGTTTTTGAGACTGTTTACATATGAAGGAAGAGCAAAGCCACATAATTTTAAAGATAATATTTTTAAAATTTAATAGCAATACATTGAAAGAGGTATGAATATATTTTAGTCATTAATTGAAAAGTATTTATTCATCTATATTTGTAGGGTATTACAATTACCCCTGTGGAAGATGAAAACAATATATTACCATATAATCTGATAAAATTAGCCTTTAATCAGTATTGTTCAATTGTGACATCTTTCTTGTTTTCATTGGCCAAAGCATAATATAACAAGCTCAAAGTCAGTGGATTTAAGATATATTCTCTACTTCCCGTTAATCATGGTAAAGTATATGACAATAGGAAGAGCTATAATTCCTATTACATTGAGGAAACAAAGATTGGGAATAATTCAAATTTTCATACCAGGAAAATTATTAAAAAGTACAAACAATACTTCTGGAAGCATATTAAGATGTCAAATAAATTTACTAATTGTTCTGTACTATAATCAGTCTTTTTTCCAATCACCACTCTAATATATCATGACATTATAATCTACAGAATGGAATGAATTTTTGATCCCTAGTTTGTATGCCCAGAAATAGAAGAAAGTATCCTAGAATTTTAATCTTGAAATCATTTCAATTTTCTTTCTATTGTACATTTATTTGTCACAATGATTTTGCCAAAAATTCAAATCTGATTATCAGACATTTAAGTCTCCTTTTTCTTCTCTTACTTTGGCTTTAGGACAAAGTATGTACTTGATCATTTGCAATAAAAAGCCAAGTTAACACTTCTTATTTACCACAACCTCTCAATAATCCCTTCCTTTATTAAACTAAAGTTCTATTTATGTTTCTAGTCATTTGAGGCCAAACCACATGAAGTGACCTGATAGATAATGCAATGATACATTTATACATATTTTTTCTTTCACTCATGCTGGATATATATTGGCACTCTTCCACGTATTACAGTATTGACTCTACAAGTGGGTCTTCATTACCTTGACCAAACAAGACAAGATTTAGTTCTCTTTGGCTGTCAGAGGATTCTTGCAATGTTAATTTTAAGCATACATCTTTTTATTTATCTCTCCATATTACATATATATTTTACCATTCTTTTCAAATCCACATTGTGTAAACCTTCCTTATCTCCTTTTGCATCGCTCTTGTTCCTTACTTTCCTTAACAGCAATATGTTTCTGAGAGTAGTACTATTGTTCTTAAATAATTCTCAAGTGATGACTGTGGGTTTTTTGTTGCTTATTTGTTTTTTTTTTATCTTTATGCTTTATAAGTAAGAGGGAGGAATACTATTCTATTTCTCCATTAGAGACCATTAGCACTTTGTCTTTTTTTGGGAGAAGAGGAAAAGGAAAGACAGAGAAGGAAACTAAAAGAGAGGAGAGGAGAGAACAGAGGGAAGGGAGAAAGAATCAATTCATTAAACTTTACCAAATGGCTCCTTCTCTTTAGCGCTGTCATCTGTGCATCTTTCAGTCTGTCTCCATCAGTCCTCAAGTATTTTGCTAATTGGGTTAAGTAATTCTCTACTTCAAAGTGCAACTTCATACGGATTGACATCAGTATTTATGTGCGCAATATGTCCAACCTTAGAACTTTTCTGTTCTTAAAATTCCATAAAGAACTTCTTTATCTTCTCATTTATCATTCACTCTCATCATACTTTGATTATTTTCATAATCTAAATCTGATTAATCTTCAAAAATTAATTCAATAATGCTACTTTGTTGCCAATATTGTTTTTTCTTATGGCATATTCAAATATTTTCATCATTTACAAAATATTTTCTTAAAACTTCACACTTGTTAGGAACAAGTTGATACTTTCTTTTTATTTCCACTTGTTTTTATAGTACTGTTAGCTATATATATTTTACTAAACTATATTAAAGATAATTTTAAATAGAACCTTTTATTTTCCTGATCATAAATTATCAAAATAAGTTTCATGTATCTTTGAAGAGAATCGATTCTTGAATCCACAATAATTGTTGAGTAGACACATCTAGACATTATTTTAAAAATAAAATGTACAATTTTATTGACAATGCAAGAATGAAGAATATGTTGATATCATTGGAATAATAATATCTGGAATCATCTTCTACTAGCTATAGGTGTCTTTAAGGGTGCTAAAATGTATTAAATGGCCCTCCCATACATAGAAAACAAAAAATAAAGTGGGATTTAGATATAAGTATCTTTCTCTATATTGTTTTAAACTTCAGTGTTCATAGCTGATAGAAATAGAGAAAAAAGAGTACTTTTAAAATTTTTATCGGTATTATTCATATTTTCAGTACATAATGATTACATTTTCCTTTGCAACATAATTGCCTCAGTGAGGAAGCACAGTTCTTATTTCATTCTTTATAAATAAGTTAACATTTTGGTATTAACCTTTATGGTGTATAAGTGATTATTTTATTGAGACTAAAAAAAGTAAGACTATACATGATGTGAAGTGTATTCTGTTACTCAACTATTTTAATTCAGAAATTAATGTTCATATCCAATAAATATTTTTAGTGATTTAAAAAATTGTATTATTTAATTAATAAGCCAATATAGCAGAAGATTCATTTACCTTATTTTATTGCCACACTATAACAAACAATATGTTTAGCTTTGTTATAATTTTTTAAAAATTTATGATAGCATGATAAGTATAAAAGCAGCTTCTAGAATATTCTCTAAACTTAACCCAAGTACATTACAACATAGTTTCTATGCAAATGAAACATTTCTCCATATTTCCTTTTATTTTCCCAGATTCCAATCCTCAAATGATTGCAATCTTTTGAGAACTCATTCCATTGCTTTATTGATTTTTATATAATTTTCTTTGGCAAAAACTATTTGAAGTAGTTAATAAAAATAGTATTTAATATTTGGAATTAATTTTAAAACAACGGACCAATTATTAAAATTATCATAATGAGAAAAATAATTTCATAAAGTATGCAATGAAGTAATCACCACTGTAGAAGTTGGGAAGGAAATATGGCAGTTTTTAGTTTTTAGAAGCTTAGCAATTAGGAAATATAAATTCAAGATTAATTTTGTTTATAAGTAAAACCATTTTTTCTCAGAATATTGCCATTTGTTCAACTGAATACTGAGATACAGCCATAGGTCCTTTTAAGGTGCAGAGAGTGATTTATTTGCCCAAATGCTAAAACAAATGGCCTAAAATGACAAATGGCAATGTTGAAATAAACAGGATCCTTTGTTTAAAAAATTAAGTTTCATAATACTAAAGGCTTATGTTTCTCTGTGAAAAAGAATACAACCAATTATTGGAGGTAATGGGAGTGTAATTAGGATACCCTCATACAATAATGAACCTGTATTAATTAATAAAATTTAGCATATACACAAAAAGTTGAAGTGAATAAATTGAAATGTGTCTTTTATTAATTCCATTTATCAAAATGGAGCTCTCAGTTGGAATTATGCTTGGTTTTATTTAGTAACATAGACTAGGGGTGCAAATATTTTTCGTTGTTAAGGACATATTTATATGGTTTTATTAGCAAAGGGCAACACTATTTCCTTGATGAAGGTTCCTCGTTTCTAGTGTGAGAGGACCTAGAAGAGCTATGAATATCTGAGAGTGATTATTTCTTCACAATCAAGAGAAAAGCTTAGTCTACAGAGTGAATGTGCACTTCAGGCAGTGACATTAGAGACCATTGAGAGAGAAGGTCAACTGCTTTGGAGAAAATACCTGTTTTTGTAAAAGAAGAAAGTCTGAATTATTTTGTCTCCAAATCTCTAATAGTCCTTTAAATCTTTTCAATAATAATCTTTTAAATGGTGGCCAGCAAATTCGACTCCCAAATGTTATCAAACTCACTCAGTGTTTAACAAATGAAACTTTATTTTGTCACAGAATCGAAGCAGGACTATAAAAAGAAAGCTGAAGAGAATGAATCACCATCTCTCCATGTTGTCATGCCTGGGCTTAGGTCCCGTTTGCTAAGGTTTGGGTGTCATTTTCCTACCATATTAAGAAGCTCTCAACAGTAATCAAGGACTAGCAGAGACCTGGGGGAGGGTGAGAAGATTTGTCAGTTACAACGGCTTATGAGAGAGTAGAGTGTGGGAAGTGTCCTGGCTAAAGGAGTTACAGGCAGCTGGGGAAAGGCCCAGCCAAAGAGGCAGTGAGAAAGATTCAATGAAGGATGCCTTGATGACCAAGGTCAGGACACCTGGAGGATCAGTAAACAAAAGCCTCATTAGATTAGTGGAATTTTCCTGCCCAGGAAGGAGCTATTCAGACCTCTTCAAAGAATGTCTTTGTTCTATTACAATTAATGCAGTTTACACAAGTACACCTTCTACATACCCTGAGCTCCTATGGGCCCGCTTCTATGTCAGACTTTCCTAATTGTAACCTCATAGGTTGATCTCAGCTGGGCTGAGACAGAGTCATTATTATGTATAAAAATCTCTAGGCAAAAGATCTCTTTTGACAACACTTTTGGAGCCCCCTTCCAGGTTCATTTGCCTGGGAGCTTTTTGCTTCTGCTTTATAATAAAGGCTGCTTTCTGCATTAGCTCTATTTTTGCTCAGTCCTCTTTTGACTCTACCCTGTAATTCTAGGTTGAGAGAAGAACCCAAAAGCCGCCCTGTAAGGTGATTTGGTGTCCAAGTCAGTCCTTTCTTAACTCTCTGGCTTGTAATTCTACCTGGGCTGAGAGAGGCACCCACCAGCTGGATATCAGAGTGATTTAAGTACATCTTAAACTTTGACTCTGTTATCCCTGAACACTATAGATTGTTTACGAAATAAAACATGGCTATTATTAATCTATACAATTTTACTAACTGGATTGCTCAGTGTGCCTTAACATGGGGCCATTATTCAACAGTATCTGGTTGTTCTGAGATGGGCTTTGGCATTATAGGAAGAACATTCCTTTAACATAGTATGAAGAAGATCCTTGTCAGGGCCGGGGTTTAGCTCAGTGGCACTGAGCCTGCCTCGCAAGTGAAAGATCCCAAATTCAATCCCCAGCGCCACCCCACCCCCCAAAAAACAAAAAACCCTTATGGATACCAACTGTACAAGTCCTCTTGGAGAGTGACGCTGGCATCAGAATTTTAACCCCTTTACTGGGCAGCAGATTTTTCTTCAATGTTAATTTTAGACTTCTTCAATTTAATTATCCATTAATAATATAATTTAACAGAAGTAAGTGGATCTTGTAAAGGCAGTTTTCTCTCTTCAGATTTTCTTCTCCCCCTTTCAATAAATACTTTTATTTTTTCCAGAAATGTCTATAATTTATAATTATAATTTATAATATAAATTTCAGAAAAATCTATATAATCCTCTCAGACATAATTTCATAATAATATAATTTAGGCGAAGTAGCTTATAAGAACATCTGTTTGTCTTGCTCATCCTACTACAAAATATAGCTCCAGTCCATTCTTCATTTATTTACTTTTTTGTTTTGGTGCCAGGGATAAAACTCAGAACCTTGCGCTTGCGAGGCAGGCGGCGGAACCACTGAGCTAAATCCCTAGCCCATTCTAGTCCATTCTTAATCTCTGTCTACTGAACAACTGTGCTCCAAATGGCCATCATCTCTTGTGAAATACTGATGTGATTAACATCTCTGCTTCTATTCTCCAGAAATTGTATTACCACACAAAGGCAAGTCATTTTAAAACTCTATTTAAATATTTAATTTTCATCATTTGCATATCTGTTTTTATTTTAAAATCTATGAAAACATATCTATTAAACAAAATATATTTTAAAATGGCCTATGATATCGACTATCTGTACTCTTAACATTTGCTACTCTTAGTTTTTCTCACTATGTCCAATTTCATTGGCATTTTAGAAATTCTTTGGAAACACCAAGGCTTTTCTTATTTCTGGACCAATGCCTATCAAAAATATAAGCTCTTCAGTTTCATTTCATTTGCAATAGTGATATGTAGAGATGTCCGAGCAATTAATACAAGGCATTGACTTAAACAACTGTTTGGAGAGGCCCAATTAGTGCAAAACTCAAAATTTTGATAGGTATGGCAAAATTCTTCTTTATTTTCACTGGGAATGATAGGGAAATCCATTGACCTGTGCTGTTGGTAGCATCTGTCTCATTTTGGCACCAGTAGCCTTAAACAAAGACAGAATTATGAATAGCACAATGGAGAACTACAAAGAAACTGGATTATTGATAATTGTGCTAATCTTGTAATTCAAATTCTTACTTTGTTTAGTTTTTATATAATAAAATTTTTAACATTTACTTCAGGTGTAGTTGAGTTTTTCATTCTCATGAAACTATTATACTGTAATGAAAACAGTGACATACTTATTGTTATGAAGTGAAGGCAGCAACTCTGTTCCACAATGTTTAAAACTACTTAACTTCCTATATCACCATATTTTTAGGACTGGTTGAATGCTGACTAGCTGTGCTATGTAAAAGTTATTTAAAGTAACCTAGACTTTTTTGTCAGCTCTAAAATGGGGAAAATGTACCTCCCTAAATGGATTATTATGAAGATTAGACATACTGCAAGGAACACTCTTGCACAAGTAAACTTTAGTAAATTATAGCTACTGTCTATTATATTTAAAAATGCTGTTTTGAGGTCAAGCTCAGTATTACTCAATGCGAGTGAGAAAAAGTATTAGTTAATTATTTTTTCTCCACTATTCTCCAACATCAACATCTTAAACACTTTATTGCATTTGAAGATTCTTTTCCTTTAAGTCAACCAATGATAATGATAAATAAATATGGTAAATAGATACATATAAGTTCAGATATGAAAATATACCCCCAAGAATGCTTTTCTTGTAACCATGTAATTACTATTGTCAATTCCTATTTCTCCAATGTTAAGTGCTAGCTCACTGGTAATGACCCCTACTGGTAAGTAATTAACTCCCTCTGATCCAGGTGTCAGAATTTCTGGATGGTGTCTGCTAATGTGAAATTCAGTACTACAAGAAATAGAGCCAAAGCAACAACAAAAACACAGACAGGCTCTTCAGAGAACAAAATCCCAGCAGGTTCCAGTTTTAAAATAATCTACCTGCTGGCAGATCCAATAAACCTGCTGATTATTGGCCACATTCTCCAAACCCTGCTGTGTCTTACCTACTCAAGTGAAGAGGCTGCTGTTCTAAGTGATTGCTAATAGTACACTGCAAGGGGATATAAGTTGTGGTCTATTATTGTTAGCAGGAAAATGATGTTAACAGTTACTACTAGCCTAGAAACAAAATGAAGGATTAGAATGTATTATCAAATGTATTTTATGGCATAATGTTTTCTAAGAAGCCTAAAATATATAAACAAGTATTTATTTAATCCTATTGTGCAGCACAGGTTCTTATTGCCCCTCTTATTAATACTTTTATTTAGAATATCATTTGAAAAGCACCATTTCAGGAAATCTGTTTCAGAAGTATATCAGTGAATTTGATGCATTTTAGTATGCATTATTGATGAGTAGGCTAGTAACAAGTATCTGGACTAAAATTTTACATGATATATTTTTGTAAACAAAACTGTTGAGGGTATATTAACAGAGTTATATATTAATATAACACTTATGGGTTGATCCTGTGATATGGCATTCAGTTCCTTTTGTTTTTCCTACCTAGGAAAATAGAGTACAGAATATATATTTCTGGGGAGGGGTTTTCGTTATTTTTTAGTAATGCATTGAAAAGTGGCATTGTGGTTTTATATTTACATTTCTTGTTGCAGAAATTTACTTTCCTGCCAATTTATTCAAAGTGTATGCCTAATAGTGTTTTTAAGAAAGTGTTATATGCAGTTTTGTGAAAGTCAACTTTCAAAAATTCCACACAACACTGACACAGCAAAATTCTGAAAGAAATGTAAAGATGCCCCTAAAACGTAAAGTATGATTCAAAGTTATGACACAGCACTTTAATTCTGTTGTTCTTTGCAGTGTAGCACCAAACAGACATCTTTAAATTGGCTTGTATATTAGTGGTTATGAATACTGTCAGGTTTCCCTCACAGGACTAGTAAGTTCACCTACATGATTTCTCTGCTTTCCTTGAGAAAGACCCATCTTGGGAGTGCCTGGGTATAATAAAAAAAGCTCAGAAAAAAAAAAAAAAGCTCAGGATTTGCCTATAGGTGTGCTACAGTGAAACTATCTAGGTATGATTACAGCTCTGTCCCTTACATTAGTTTACATTTTGACTTGTTAAGTTTTGTTGTCCTAAATCTGATTGGTGTTTTAGTAATAAACAAAAAATATGAAGTTAATATTTATAGACTATACCCAATAAAATTTGATTCTACTTTCACTATTAGCAACATTATGAAAATTATCATTAATTTATCTGATAAAATCTCCAACATCAGAAAAAATTCTTTTAAATAATATCAGAAAAGATACAATATTGACCCTCATCCCTTCCAGGCATAGAATATGTTCTGGATCTAAGCATGTGTGAAAATAATTCTCAGAGACATCTTGGCAAGAGGGACTGTTCTAATATTGTACATTGAGTTAGGGAATGAATACATATATTAGATGTATATTAGAAATATATATATTAGATATGTATTCGATATATTATAGATATATATTAGAAAGCTGAATTTGCTACTCAAGTCTCAGTCTCATGAGGTACACCTGGCCCAGCCAAAGCTCAAACCTGAGGTGTACCATCATTTTGTTTAGACTGGGTTTGGAACATAGATGAAGCATCTTGGTTATCTGATAAGTGTCTTTCTTACTCAAAATTATCATCAGCCATTATGTGTCCTCTTCTGAACCTTGTAATGGCTTTAGAGACTTTAGTGTCAAAATTACTAATCTCTTTGTTGTATATCCTGACTTTTTCTCATAAGAAATTGAGTTTAACTTAAATTTGCTTATACATGATCTTTACAGCTATTTATTTCTATTATCGTCATTTATCAAGATAAAGGAACAACAATTCAGCAATAATTTATCATTGATTAATTATTATTGAGTATTGATTTAAAAAGTGAAAAAATTGCTCTTTTTCTTCTTTTAAAAAGCACCAAGGATGTTCACTCTGACACGTGGTCTAATATTCTTTAATGTTGTTGAGCCTCACTAATATTAGAACATTTCTAAATTCTATTCACAGGAAAAGCAACCTAGATTCCTATAGCTCTCACATTAATTAATTAATTAATTACATTATGTATTGATCACTTTTTTGATCTGTGGAACAAAAATCCCAAAATATATATTTTAAAGGAGGAGAGGTTTTTTTTGGTTCACAGTTTCCAGTGAGTTGTCTGGGCTTGGCTAGCTTCAAGATAGGAATGGCATATTAGAAGAGAATGGTGGAGAATAGATGCCTCATGTTAGCCAAGAAAGAGAGAGACAGAGACAGAGATAAAGAGACAGAGAGAAGAGGCCAATACAATAATACAGATCACACCATAGTGACCCGCACCTCTGACTAGGCCCATCTCTGAATGTTAGGGTGTTGAGGGATATTGTACATTTGAACCATAACATTTCATGCTGGGCTCCTAAAAAGCTCAGGTACATCTCAAAATGTAAAAGACAATGTAGTTCATCTCTAAGATCCCCCAAATTCTAATATGTTCCAGTAGTGCTGAAAAGTCCAAGTCTAAATTCCCTTCTGAGATTCAAGATAAACTATGGGCTGTGAGCATATGTAAAAATAAAAAAGAGAGGTAAATATTTCTACCATATGATGGCACAGGGGAAACTTTCCCATTCCAAAAGGGAGGGATGTGGGAATAGAAAGGATTCAGGCCTAAACAAGACTGAAATCAAGCAAGGCAATAAGTCCTATAGTTCCACGTACAGCACCCTGAACAAGTTGTCGTGATATAACAACTCTGAAGTGCTAGAGAAGGCCTGCTCTTATAGCCTTTGCAGTTACAACCCACATGTCCTCTAGTTTGGGCTGCCTTTACTTACTACCTGCAGCTTTCTGCAGCAGCCTTTGCACACTGCTGGTACATCCAGCTTCCTGGGGTCTCCACTGGACCCTCAGCTTCATTCTCATGGCTTCTTGCATGAGCCTCACAGAGGCTCTTCCTGGTCACTAATTGCAATCTCATCCTCTATATCTGAAATTCTGTACTCACATCGACTCATTCCATTGAATAAACTTTCAATAGACTTTTTCATCTCCTGGAAATCTATTTGCATCTGTTTTATGGATTCCATTTGTTTCCTTTTGTTGGGATTCCATCATGTTCCTCAGCTCCTCTCTAGATTTATTAAATATGTCTTGCACTACGAGCACAATCTCTGCTATTATCTGAGAAATTATTTCTGATTTTATTTTTTCCAGATCCCCTTTTGTTGGCAGTTCAGGGGGTCCAGTGGTTGAGTATCAGAGTGTTCCATCTCATTTCCCTTTGGGGTTGCTGTAGGTGATCTGGAAGTCTGGTTTTGAGAATTATTTACGTATGTTCTCATTTCGACCCGGGGTGGGGGTGGGGTGTTGTTGGCGCCTGCGCCGCTCACCTCCTCTGAGATGGGAGTGGTGGGACAGCAGCTCAGAAGCCCCTTCCTCTGCCCCAGGAGAAGCTGGAAGCTTCCAGAGGCTCTTGCTTGGGCTTCCTTTGAAATTTGAGTTGAAGCCTTCATGACCCCCCAACTCTTCCTTTCTGCATGTCTGAAAAACCAGCATCATGTGCATGATGATCTTCTGCCAGTTTGAGCAATAGCCAGACACTCTTGGACCATAGTAGCTTCTGAGTGCTTTGATGATATTGAAATGGAATCTGGGAAACCAATTCTCTCCAATGGCCGTCTGAACAAAGAGTCCAAAGGATCTATTCTCAAAAGAAAACTTTTGATTAGCACATTTGGGGCTGTGATGGAGGTGGTCTTGCTGATTCCTTAGTGCATTCAAGCCATGGTTTTGTTTTTTTGTGTGTTTTTTTTGGTACTGGGGATTGAACTTGGGACCTTGAGCTTGTGAGGCAGGCAGGGGAACCACTGAGCTAAATTCCCAGCCCTCCAGCCATCGTTTTTATTGTCTGGGTGCAAAATATTTCACTTCTTTCTAGTGCTAATCATTTTAATAATCAATCTCTCCATGGCACAAACTTTTTAGGTGCTTCTCTTCTGACCAAGATGTAAGTTTTTCAAATTATTCATCTTTATCTTTTGATTCTGATTTTCCCTGTAAAACTGGCTAAATGTGGCCATTGGTATCCACATCAAAGCATGAAAATTGGGCTGCTTTGAAATTTCTTCCTCCAGATCAATTAATCCACCATCTTTAAATGTAATCACACAAAGTCTTAGGACTTGGGCAAATGTAGATAACTTTTTGCCAGAGTGTACCACACATGGTTTCTTATACAATTGTCAATAGATTCTTTGTTCCTATCTAAAATCTCTGAGCATGACCTTTACTTTTTACATTCTTATCAACATTTTGGTCTTCTGGACACTAACCAGAATCTTTCATCATCTTGACTTACACCATTCTAAGTCTTTCATAGTTTACATCTTCAAATTACTCCTGCACAATTGTTCTAAATGATTCTGAATCATATGGTCAAGTAGAATCACTGCAACGACCCTATTTATCTTGTAGCAATTTTCTGTATTACTCACTTTGCCCATTGCTTTGGAAAATACATAACAGTCACAAAGAAAGAATGGTTAATTTTGCTTATAATTTCCAGTGGGTTCAATCCATGGTTGGCTAGCTTTAAGGAAGGAATAGCACTGTGGAAGTGCATGGAAGGAGACAGCTGTTCACTTGGTGGTAGCCAGGAAGCAGAAAGAAAAAGAAGGGAGGAGCTGAGGACAAGAACACATCTTAGAGGTCTTATCCCCCAGAGATTCACCCCTTCTGACTAGTCTCCACCTATGAATAGGAGTTTTGGGTGGAATTAAAAAATTTAAACCATAAGAGATTATTTCCTTTGTCTCTAGTAAACACAATTTTGGAGGCCATAGAACATTATCTCTGGAAAGTAAATATTCTAGCAGAAAGCAGAGTATTAACCAGAATGAAAGGGTACCAAAGTGAAGCTAACCTTGACTAACACTTTTGACAATATTGTGTAAGCAATAACCTTGTAAGGCTATTGTATGATAACATCAAATACTTATCTTGGTCAGTTTTGACAGTTTCCTGCATTTACATTTTTAAGAGAAATTATATTGTATTTCCATGTTAGATGTAATATTTAATATTTAGGGTTTTTTTTCCTTTTAGAGTTGGATACTAGGGAGAGCTGAAGTTTCCTATGTGCCTGGTGTAAAAGAAGAATTCATAAAAATAATATTGAAAATAATGATGACATTAGCAAACAATTGAATGGTGCCTACTCTGTTCCGGGCATTATTCTAAACAATTTACACATATCAACTAGTTTATGGGTTGATTACCCTCACAGAAACATTATGAGATAGTTCATAAAATTCCTATTGTAGACATGAAGTACCCAATGCACAGATGTAAGGAAATTACCCAAATGTTTGGATTTTATAGCCAGAACTCAAAACTCAGGGAGTTGAAGACCAAGTCTATTATATTAAATAAGACTCCATGCTATCTAAAACCAAGAGCAATCAAACAAAAGTATTTTTAACTTCTGATCAAATACATTTTCCAAAATGTCTACAGATATTTTCAACATCAGTTTTAAATTACTTTTGGCTTTAAATTTTCACCACATGACACTAAGTCTAGTAAAAAGAACTCTTATAGAAAACTGACCTGCCGCTGTTATGCCTACATCCAGGTTTGTCTTATGGGCTGCTGATTACTGCTTTCTCGAACTGAACCTAGATTGGAAATCAAAATGTTCTTCTCTGTTATTTACCTGAGAAAGTTTGATAACCTTTTTGTTTTTATGTTTTATATTTCTTTTGAATAATTATCTTACCAAATAACCTCATTTCCAATACGTGCTTTTTAAAAATACACAGATATTCCATATGATTCTAAATTACAGAAAGCATTGAAAGCAGACACCAATTGGCTTCCTATTTTGCAGATACCAAGGTCAGACTCTTGCATGCCTGAAATTATTTATTGCTTAAAATGATTTCATGTTATAGCCTAATACTTGGAGTAGTTTCCATCTTCAGAGATGGCAGTAGTGGGTGGTCTCATAAAGTGTTTCTTTTTCCCCATTACTTGTTTTCATAATCTGTGATTCATATTCCTTTAATTTCATACAAAACTATAGAGTACTAATTACTTACTTTTAAAATTCCACTAGAAACTCATGTTAATTATTTTATTATTTGATATTCATCATATAAATTCATCATATAAAGTTCATCATATAAATTCATCATATAAGTTCATCATATAAAATTCAGCATTTAATACAGACAATTTGGGAGTATATGCCTAAGTGTATATTGATCCATGCTAGCTTCACATAGTTTCCTAAGGGCTCATGACAGTACACCTGATTTTAAATATTTTAAATCACTCAACAAGTATTGTTTGTCCTTCTGTCCTTTCTGCAGTGTCAAACCATGTAATCTGTGTGTCTGTCACCATAGGTTTAGTCCCATACAGGCCTAAGTCCTTCTGCTTCATCAACTTCCTCTAAATCACTTAAAGGGGGCCTAAATAAATCTGGTGCATTTCTGTCCCTCTAGAAATCTAGCAGCCTTGGGATAAGTTTAGTCTTCTCCATACTTGCAGAGCTATGAGCCTCTGCTTTATCATTAATCCCTGACAGTGAGCTATTTGTCTAATGACCATTATGCCCCTATGGTGCCTGTTTGCCCCTCTGGACCTCTCTTAGAAATTACTCTAATTGCATATCCTCAAGGGCTCACATTTATTTTGCTAAAATTTTCTTAGTGGTATTATTGTTTTACTTTGGATGCATTCATTGAGCATGTTTTTGTGTGTTTTTTTGTAGTTGTTGTTTTTGGTTTTTTCCTAAGTCACGACAGTAAATGTGAAGAAGGTAGGGAGCTGGTTTTTTCCCTCTCATATTGACTAATGTGAGAATCCTCAATGCCTGGGAAGATCAGGTTGTCAGAGACTGTTGAGCAGTAGAGAATTGATGAAAAGTGAAAGATATGTGGGAGAGTGTTTTTTTAAGTAGGCTCTAAGAAATTAGCTAAGGTAGTTTTTTATGGCTGAATTATCTTATCAAAGATTTGGGGGAGAAAAGAGTTTATAAATATATGCTGAGTCCTCAGTCCTAATATTCTCACTTTGTAAACAGAAAACAAATGTTAAAAATAGACAGATCAGAAGTAATGTTGAATTGTAGAAATATTTCTCTTGGATACTTAAGGAAAATGACTTCCAAATTAGGATGCAATAATGAACTAGAGAGTTTTCATTAATCTATAATCATTTTACCCTACATAGATTTTTTTTGTCACAGTGCTACTAGAAAATATGCTCCTGTATGTTAAACTCTTAAGAGATTTAAAAGAAGAAAGAGATAGTAGCATCCATAAAAAAGAAACACCATTCAAGAGAGAGAAGAATGGAAATTCCAGCATGAAGATGAAGGTCATACCCAGGATAATGATCAATCCACTCAGACTAAAGGAGAAGGAGGAAATTTCAGTAGGGATAACTCCAAATTTTAAAAAATGTACATTAAATTAAAAATGTACATTAAAAAATGTACATTTGACTAAACCAAAAAGTTTATTAAAATTTTGGGAAGACAATGAAAGGAATAATAAAAAATAAAAATGCTAATTGCTTTCTCTAGGCAATATAAAACTCAAAGCACTCTCAAATTATGTGATTTAAGAAGTAATAGAGATCAGAAATGACTGATATGGTCATGACAATTTATGCCATATTGTTTAACAAATAACCGACTAAACTTTTGAAAAATGTGATAAAAGTTTTTACATTTGATGCAGCATGGGTGAACTAAGGCATCATTTTCATAGTAGGAAATTGATAGAAAATTATATTTATAGCTGAAGCAAGAGATAACAGAACAATTATGGATGTAGGAATAGGGTTGCAGATAGAAGAAACACCTAATATTAATGAAAATATTTGAAACTCTTCCATGTTTTGTTGTCAATTATCTCATCCTATTTAACCTGTTTGTACATCCTTATCTCATCCTTTCATCCTTGGGACACAATACGTGATTCACATAAGTTAGAGGAGGACAGGTAGATTCTGGCTCACAATTTAAGTCCATGTTGTTGGCTTTAAGACAGAAACAAGGTGACAGATGGCCATGCGAGAGGAGAAAGTGCTCCACCATGGCATCCAAAAGTAGAGAAAGTGAAGAGAGGAGCTGAGGAGGGAGATACACCCTTCCAGGGCACATCCACCAGTGACCTGCTTCTAACCAGTCCTCACCACCTCCCCTCTTCATTTGATCCCTTTTTATTTATTTACTTATTTATTGTTTATTCATTAAGTTTATTGGTACATTTTAGATATACATTATGATTGCATTCATCACTGGGAATTTGTACCTGTACATGATGTATCTGGGCTCTTGCTTTTTCCTATTCCCCTTCCTTCCCTTCCACTCCTCCATGCCTCCCTATTTACAAAAGCTTTGATTCCATTTTTCTCTCCTTGGTTCTTATTTTTTTCCCCTTGGTTCTTATTTTTTTCCAAATCCCCTGCCCTCCCTTCAACCCCTTCATGCATAAGCTTTGTTTCCATTTTTTCCTTTTTTTTCTCATGTTTTCCTTTTCCTTCTTTCCTTTCCCCCATTCTCCCTCCCTAGTTTCCCTTCCCCTTTGAAACTTGTCTTTCTATTTCACAATATCAATTGTACATTTTTGTCCTCATTTACCCTTTCAGTTTCTTACACCAGAGAAACAATTACATATTAAAATCATCATATCACAGTGATATATGTGCACCCATGGTTATAGCGGCACAATTTGTAATAGCTAAATCTTAGAAACAGCCCAAATGCCCATCAATTGGTGACTGGATAAAGAAGATGTTATTATTTTTTTTTTTTTACAAAACAGAGTACTACTCAACCATAAAGAATGATAAACTAGAGACACTTATAGCTAAATGGATGGACTTTGAGACCATACTAAGTGAAATAAATAGGATCCCTTATTTTTTAATCTCTTCAAACTCCTTTACACAGGTAACCTAAAAGTGAAAAGTAATTCTGCAGATTGGAATAATGACTTTAGTATTTTGCTGGAATAGATTCATGTTTTGATATTTTTCAAATGCTTTTTTATGAGAATGTAACAAACACTGTTACAGAGATAAGCATGTACATTCTGAATTTAGACAACCTAAGCTACACTTCTGGTTCTCTTAGTTACGTGATCTTTTTCTGTAGGCAAATCAAACTATTTGGGCTTTGTTTTCTCCCATTGTAGGCTGGGATAAAAATGACACCTAATTTTTACAACATTATAATGACAAAATTAATAAATGTGAATCAATTAATGTAGTTTGTAGAGCAAAGCAAGCAATCTACAAATAATAATTACTATTATACCTATACAAAGATCTAGTTTAAAGTACAGAAATATAATCATCATTTTGATTTGTTTTTAGTTCATGATTTAAGGCAGGATGCTGTGTACTTTATCAAGGCAGAATTATTTATATAATTTAGATTACATAAATTTGAATTGTGTGTTATCCTAGAATAGCATTCTTGTGATATTCCATTTAAAGAATGAGTGCTGTAGATTTTTGTTTTTGTTGTTATGTTATATTGTTTGATGGCATTGGTGTATTTGTGATTTGTTCCACAAAAAGAACTTAGAAAAATCTGCACCCTGTTTTATTTCCATTACTTATATTTCATATCTTGTTCTTTTTGCTGTCCTTAGTTTACTTTTGTTAACAAGTTGCAGAATTTCCATTAGTTACATTCTTTTATGTAATACAATGCTCACTTCAGCAGCACATATACATTCTTTTATATAATACAGAATGGCGCAGTGTTTAAATATCACTCTTCGTAGAACTTCCTTCATTGACATTGCTTCCTCTATTTTTTCTGTTTATCTTTAGTGTTCATCAAAGGTAATAGTGACCTTGAACAACTGTGAAATTGATGAGTGAGTCTATGTGTAGATGCTGCTTCTTTTTTCAATTATTTAGCAAAAGTTGCTATTGGCCAGCTAGTCCAGCAATGGAGAAGGAAAGCTGAATGTAGAAAAGCACATGAAACAACTGGGATCTGTAAGGATGTCTAGAATCTACAGTGGGAAAATGGAGCTCACATCTGTCTCCCACCATTCTCAAACTCTGTTGGAGAAATCAATGACCTTTCCCACACAGCTTCACATCCAGACTCAGAAAAGATGAAGAACAAGATTTGGTAGGATCTAAGATTGTTTTGAGTATAGTGCTGCTCTGTACCAATGAAGTTGAAGTTTACTAACAGAACCACTATAGTTTTAACAGACCGTGCCTGGTGCCCTATACCAACTTTTAGGGGATAAATCTCAGTCACAAGATATTCTCTGTGAAGCAGTGGGAATATGGAAAACATTCATTCCCATGTAGGGAGAGGATTCTGGGAAATATAGTTTGAGCTTACCTGCATTGTACCACTACAAATCCATACTCTATCCCTGTGAATTTAGCATGCATTCTCATCTCTCTAAACCAGAATAAACTCCACATAAAGGTAATAAAATAATCTTTTTTGTTTAGTGGGATACCTCTATGTCTTCCATAGTTGAGAAGATAATAACCTTCTTAGTAAAAGGGGATACAATTTTTATTCATCTTTGATAATAAATCTTTCCTGTTTTTAGCTGTGTTAAATTCTCTTTCTGAAATTGCTTAACTTACATACTGAAATATAAAGTCCATTAGTATGAACACATATTAGATATTAGGTAAACGGTGATGACCCAGTAAGGAATACATCACCATATACCTAACATGTGCTGCCAAAAGCCAGGTATGTTGACAAAGAGGAGTATGTAGCCCCTGTGTGAAGAGAAATAAAATAGACTTACCCTTGACCAGGAGAGTTACCCTGGGCTCTTGCATGATTATGGGCTGGGGGCCCAAAACCTGCAGGATCCATCAGTGTTTGTCTAGAAGGTCCCATTAAATCAACAGGGTGTGGAGGAGGAGGTTTGTATGTGGAATCAAAGTCTTTGTGTAAGGGTCTTGTGGTCAAAGGCTGGCATGGGGGTGGTTAGTTATTATCTTTTGTGAGGTAGAGAAGAATGTACAGGGAGGGCAAAAGTGGAGGGTAAAAAAGGCCTGATCATGGGGGACCTCTTTTCATTTGCCTGAACTTTGGAAAGAAGTGGTCAAGAGGTCAGAAAGCATCTGAAAACTGAATAAACCATGTTTTGTTTAAGAGAGCCATTGTCTAGTCTGTACAGAAAGACATGGGGCATTTTGGTTGGAGGTAAGACTGAAGGGAGAGGTTACTGGGGAGGCACCTTCGGGGGGGTCTTTAGGAGGGGCAGAGGCACTTCCTCCCAACTTGAGTCAGGGCCTAGTGTCCAACGAGAAGAAGTGCGATCAAGATCGAAAGGAGTATCCCCTAGAGGAACATTGAAAGCAAGAAGGAAGGACACACAGAGTGGCTCAGGTCCATGTAAGTCTTTTGTGTCTGGGTCGAAGCTGGAGGTCGGGCCCAGTTAGAACATGGACAACTCACCGAAAGAAAACACTTGACCATTGCCTGGCACGATTCACACCACAGCACTGAGCGGCGGGATTCAGGCAGAGGAGATGCTGGGAAGAGGTCTCTGATGGGTTGCAGTCAATGAGATCCCTGGTTCTTATTGCCCACAAAAGGGTGAGGTGGGGTAGCCACGCACTGAGATGTGTGTGAGGGGATCTAGGCCACCACTTCCAAGGTTTGCAGCACCAGATGATAGGTAAGCAGTGATCTCCTGGAGTAACTGCAAGGGAAGTCCCTCCTGGAACCTCTAAACTCTGGCTGGCTGTGTTTTTTACTGGGTCATTACCTTTTACCTAATTTTATGTTAAATGGCAGGGAAAAGGGAGATGAGAAGAAAAGTCAATTGGTTAATAACAATATATTATGTAATATAATGTAATGCCCTTAGGTAAGCTAAGGGCAAAACAAGTTCTTACACTACTCATTGTGTGATTATAGTTAATATTTCTATGTACTTTATTACATGGCTGCCATGGAATTCATATCTTGAAATTTCAACTCCTTTATTCATTTTTTTGGTATTTTGTATTTTTAAATTTTTCATTAGTGCATGTTTGCAGTATGTAATTATTACATTCATTGCAGGGAATTGGTACATGTATATAACATATTTAAATTCTTTTTTTCCACCTCCTGCCATCCCCCTTTTATTTTGCCAGTATCAGATTCATTTATCTTATCAGGGCTTATAAATTTAATTATCAAATATATAGATTAAAAACCAGACTAATAGGCCAAAAAATATGTAAAACATATAAGACAATGGTACTGTCAAAATACCCTTTTATATACCTTGTCTGCACTGGATTACAACGACTTTTTTTCTCTCTCTCTTTTCATATTAGATCTCTTATTTTGTACTTTATTTATATATTAATTTATTCATATAAGAAGCTCTGTTATGTTTAAGCTTATATGTCTGATTTATTTCACTGAATCCTGATGTGATGATTTGAGGAGATGGGGCCTTTGACAAATAATTAAAATAGTAAAAGTGGAGCCCTCAAGAACAAGAGGAGAGCCCTGGTGAAAGAAACCCCAGAGGGTTCTCCAGTTGCATTTCCATCATTTGAAGATATAATGAGAAGATGGAAGTCTACAATGGGAGAGAGGGCTCTCCTCAGAACTCCATCATACTGGCACCCAGATCTTGGATTTCCAGACTCCAGAACTATGAAAAACAGATTTCTTTGTTTATAAACCACCCAATGTTATCATTGCAACATGAGCTACCATTCTCTGTTTCCTCTCACAGTTCCTCTTCTGGTGTGTACTGCCCATGTCTTAATGAAGAGATATCTTTTCACTGTCATTCTTACCCTGCATATAATAGCTCCAAAAGAGGTTATTTGTGAAGCCAGGGCTCCCTTCATAAATCCACTTCACGTAGATTTCCTTCATAGTGTCCTATAAACTTTCCTAAGAGACATAGTTAAGTGGTAAGCAATCAGATCTGACATGATAAATGTACTCAAACATTCAAATATATTGAAAACTTTGGATAATTGATAATATAACAAATGCTTTATGGGCTTTATGACTTGATTTAGTTATTCCTCTACTTGTAAAATGAATTTTCACACAAGTTCACCATGTTTCTATCTAAATTAAAAACACTTTTGAGTACCAATGCTTTCTAATGGGTCATGGTTTGAACTTTGCTTCCTGGAGCCTGCTGGGATTGAGGTTGGTACTGGTCTAGGAGTGATGAGGTCAGACTCTCTGGGAGATCAGGAATATATCTCAAGGGTACTTCCTTGGGTGGAGTGCTATATAATTTCTTAGGCCAGAAGAGACTAAGCCCCTCATTTAGAGAAGGATTTCTTCTATTTTTAAGTAGGTTTTGAAGAAATTAAGCATTCAAGTTCCCTAATGGTATGAAACTGCCAATATGTGCCTTTTCTCAGTTTTCAGGATCTCTGATCATCCTGACCAATGCTCTAATTTTAGCAAAAGGAAAGCTGGAAGTTTGGGAAATAAGTTTTGTCTTAAAATTCAGCCATCTGCAACATTAGACTTTTATTTTGTTTTTCACAAAATTTAGAATGTGTTCCTTTTAAGAAAGTCACAGAAATTGCTGCATCTCATCACCCCAGTTGGATTTCAAGCTGAGTATTTAAAGCTGTGAGCACATAATTTCTATCTGCTAAACATGGGGAAGTAGGGCTGGGGATTTAGCTCAGCCATGCTGCACCTGCTTGGCAAGCACTAGGTCCTGAGTTCAATCCCCAGTATTGGCAAAAAGTTAAAAAATAAAAGACACAGGAGTGTCATATTTTTTGTACTGATGATAATCTAGGTAACTAATATGGATGAAATAGAAAACTTTATAAGAGAGAAAATCATGTGTACATCAACAGTGACTATCTGGTCAAAAGCATAAATCCTTCTAAAATAAATATCCTTCCCATTTGGAGCAGGAAGATACACTGAGATGATGTATTTATTACTCATTTTTTTGTATTTATTACTCACTTTTTTGTGAGCCCTACTAAATTTAAATAACATCTTGATATGCAAAGTAATGTCCCCTGAAAACATTTCTTTGATATTTCAGTAAAATAGTAAAATTCCAGTAAAATAGTATACTAAATAAATGTCTATTACCTCTGATGAAAAGTTAGCTTCTAATTGTTTTCATCGTATTTCAGCCAAACTTACCATTTTTTATGATCAATACTTGCAGTGTCTAAATAAACCTTAAAATAAAATGTACATTATTTTAATCTTTGATATTTAAAAATGTTTTGAGACAGTTATAGGGTCACATGTAATCATAGGGAGGCCATATATACCTTTCAAACACTTTATCCCAATAGTGAAATCTTAGAGTCATAATACAATATAGTAGAAAACTTACAGTGACACAATCCATCTACATTATCTAGATTTTCCATTTTATTATTTAGATTTTCTGTGTGTATATGTGCATAAGCATGTTTATTTAGATTTTCCATTTTATGTACACATGGTATAGGTGCATACACGTTTTTTATTCAGATTTTACATTTTATGTACACATTTGATATGCCTATTGTGCTATGAATATTAGTTCTCCACAGTGTCATCATGCGTATAGATCATTAACACCACCATCAAGATGCAGAACTGTTGTATTAAAGATAAATCAAGGATCTCTGCTATTCTTTACCCCCTCCCTATCCTCAGTAAACTCTAGAAACCACTAATATGGTCTTTATTTGACATTTCAGGAATGTGACATAAGGAAAACCATAAAGAACGCAAGCTTTTGAGGTTAGCATTTTAAATTTAACACACATCCCTTAAGATTCATCCTCATGACTGTAAATATCATGAAAGTCGTGTGCTGGTCATTTAGCTCAGTAGCACTATGCCTGCCTCTCAAACACAAGGTTCTGAGTTTGATGGTTCAGAGTTCAATCCCCAGATTGGGGGTGGGGGGTGGGGAAGACAAACATCATTAGCAGGAACTTGTCCAAACTTTCCCATGGCTGATCAGTGCACTACCACTATATATTTGCTGAGACTGATTGTGAATTTTAATACATTTGTTTTTATGAACACAACATTTTAGCTTCAAGTTTTCTTATGAAAAATTGAAATTTAATAGCTAAGATTTAGCAAAGAAATATTCTAATTAAGAGAATGAGATTCTTTTAATGTTCTGCTGGTCCCCATATATTTGAATCTGCAGAATCATATTTAGTTGTTTGTGAAGAATTTATGAACACAAATCATTGAAAGCACTTGGGATTGCTTTTCTTACTTTGTTTGGATCATCTTATGCTTGTGAACAGATGTTTTCCTGTTTGAATTATATCAAACCTGATACAGGAAACAGACTAACAGATAACCTGAGTGCTGCACGTGTTGCTCTCAAACTAATGAAGTATGAGCCAAGGTTTGAAAAATTATCAGCATGCACACAGCAGCGAAGATCACATTAATTGTGCAAAACCACACCAAATGGAACCTTCACCTTTCAATAAAAAGCCATCTGTATCATTGAAAGATCTGCTATTGTGTTCTTCTACGACAAAAGATGGTAATGTAGGAGTTGTTTTTTCTAAACTAAAAGCTCAGAATTCAGGTTTAATGGCAGTGTTGGCACTTTGTAATAAATAAGTAAACTCTGGGTTGCAGCTTGGGCACTTGGTCTCTAAAAGGTTCCCCATTACTGGAATATATGTGCTGCATTTTGTTTAGCTAATCATTCTAAGATCAATTGGATTATTTCTAGTTTGAACTATGCTATTATGAGTAAAATTACTTTGAATGTATCTTAAGGGAGTTTTGATTAAACATTTATCTATTGCCCAAAAGTGTAATTGCTAAATTGTCTGGTAAAAGCATGTACAGTTTTAAAAGAAACTGCCATCTTCTTTTCCCGAATGACTATGCCATTTTATATTCTTACAAGTAATGTATGAGTAAATGAATTTTCTTCACCTTTGCCAGCATTTATGTTTCCCACTCTTCTTTTTCATTTTAGTCATTCTAAGCAAAAATACATTCAAAGGCCCATCACTGGTTAATGTTGATTTTGCTTATATTTAAAAGAAAATTGTAGATATTTAAAAGCTCTTCTAGTCATCTCAGTGTTAACTCATCCACATCTTTGAAAACACATGTAGTAATTTGAAATATTCATTAGACATAATTTCTCTTTTTCATTTTGAAACATATAATCATGAAGAATTACATTGCTTGGACAATTTTATTTCTCTTTAATTGTCTTCAAATGTACAAACATAGACTTCCACTATTATACTTCAATTTATCCCCTACTTTTTTAACTTGTCTTACAGATTGGCAACATATTATCAAAGGCTCTGCATTTATGCTACTATATTTTTTAACAAATAATGAGTGAACAAGAAAAATAATAATGAACAATTTCTGTAAAGCACTTTTTCTCACATATGCTATATTTTTTGGTCTCCCTGCCACCATTCATATCAGGGGTTCATTTGATTGTACCCAGATGGTATGTAAGACCTACAGACAGCTCCTCCATCTGTCTCCTCTCCTCATTCTCCTTTCATGCTTCTTCTTCTTTGTCTCTCTCCCCTTCATTTGTCTGAATTTTCATTGAGTAATATACATAGTGCAGACCTTTATTCATTTTTACGAGGATACAGCTTTTGCAGAAAAGTAATTGGTATTTTGGGTGTGGGAGAATCAATGATATTTTGAAGGTTGACACGAGGAATTCCTTCAATAATAGCAAACTGAAAGTTCATCAGAGCAAGTAAATGATGAAACATCTAAAACACTCATTATATTTCACTTGAAATTATTCTAGGTACAACACAATTATTATGTTGAACTGTTAAATATTCTATTTAAAAGAAAATGAAATTATGTAGGTGGCTTTCATATATATATATATAAGAATATTCATATGTGTTTATTCAGGTATTTTTTCATTTACAGAATCTTTTGTTAATTAAAAAAGTTTAATTTTGTAAGGTCTAGTTTAAAATTTTTTCACTTTTGTGACTCATGCTTTTGATGTGAGGTTGAAGAAACTTTTTACATAAATTCTAAATGTGAATTAGGATTGTACCCTTTAGAGTGTATCCAGAGACAAACTTTGAAAAATGCACTGTCATGTCAGCAAAAAACTGCTTAATGATTTTCTGTCCTGTTATCACTTTCTGAATAAATGAAGCAACCTATAGAGTTGAAATGTTCCTGCCAGATGCCTACAGTCTCTTACTGAGTCACTGTAATAAAGCATTCTGTACCTATTTAAATTAACTATGATTAAATTTAAAAGCTGAGTTGGTTGAATTGCTACATCATTTAATCAAGGAGGAGACAAATTAATTGTTTTTAAATGCCTCTTTTTTGAAAGCCTGAGAGTTTCTGATTATTAGCTAAGTTTAGGAATACTTAAGATTTAGAATTTTGAACTTTATTTCACATAGAAAATTTAACTGCTTCGTGATATCAGAGAATGTGTTGTTTGTAAAAAGAATCTTCACATATTTTTAATATATTAAAAAATCCCAGAGATGATGTATGTCATTTCTCAGGGACAAAAATTAACAGTGTGAAAGTATTCACAGTCTTCTTGCTCCAATAAAATACTCATGAGCAAATACACACACACGTATTCAATGGGAGTTCTTTTATTGTATCTACTTTTCTGGTGATCATTTATTGGATCAATCTTGATACAATATTGATCGGAAAGTTTAAAGAACCAAAAGAGTTTGAATTTACCTAAAATGAGGAATACAAACAAAATGCCATGCTCATAAATACACTAGGGTCGGGAAGTGGATGGAGAGAAAATGATTATAGTCATAAGGAGGTTGGGAGTAAGAGAAGATTGCTAAAAAAAGGCTATGTTGTGAGGGATAATGAAACTCCCACTTGACTTTTTTTACCAAAATACCATGTTGAATTGCATCTTCAAATGAAGTAAGAGCCGGGTGTGGTGGCCCACACCTGTAATCCCAGCACTTGGGAGGCTGAGGCAGGATTATCACCATAAGTTAGAAGCCATCCTGGGCTACATAGTGAGTTCAGGCCAGTTTGAACTACAAAGTGGGACCCTGTCAAAAAAATGAAAGAAAGAAAGAAAGAAAGAAAGAAAGAAAGAAAGAAAGAAAGAAAGAAAGAAAGAAAGAAAGAAATGCAATAAGAAGTCTATTGCTTTCTGCTTTACAACTGAATTGCAACTTATTAAGGACAGTGTGCACATTTATTTTCTACTAATAAGTAATGTCTATGACTATGCCATTTATAATACAGAAACAAATAATAGTCCCAGTTTTTCCCAGAAAAGAGAGCAGTACTTATTAGTAATAAGAGATACGTGAGTTTCTCTTCATTACCTCTTCCCTTTAGATTCTCAGCCATTTACTTTCCCGCTCTAGCTTTTTCAAAGGTTTAAATTTTATAGTATTTTGCATTACAGAGTTCAGTAGCAGTAACTCCTTGAAGTTCCCTAACTTCACACTAAATTGCACTGTCATGTAACTTAGCAAAGATCAATCTTTCTCATAGTATAATGATACCCTCTGGGATCATGAGCCCCAAAACTGTGTGGCCACCTCAGTCTTTCTGCTAAGATTTTATTTGTATTTTTGGGGGTCTTTTTGCAATTCTTATATCAGTATCTCAGAATTCAAATCTGTTCAAAATTAAGTCCATCCAGCTAAAGTTTTCTTTCACTTTTCCCTCTTACAGCCCCAGATGTAAGTTATTGCATCTCTTATAATTTGTACATCTAGCTCCTGCATTTTCTTCCTTTGATCTATGATCATACCCCATACCACCTAAGCTGTCCTCATCATCTTCAAATAATGAGTCATTTTGATCACTTTGGCACATTCACGTATCAGCCAGACTGATTTTTTCTAAGTCTTCAGGTCACTTCACTATTTTGCCTGACAGTTCTCTAAAGGCTTCCACTGCCATCAGAGTGAAATTCACACCCTGAGTCTGCATCACCTGTCCCATCATTCCCTGATATGCTTACTGCATTCCAGTCACATAGACCTTTCTTTGCCTTTTTTCTTTGTATTTTTAAAATTAGATCCCGCATTGATGTCATACAAGACCTGTTCACTTGCTTTCACACTTATCTCCATCCTAAAGTGCTTGTGCAGCTACCTTGTTTCTCATTTGTTTGCTCTCAGGTCAACCACTTTCCCTCAAGAAGTAACTCCTCATTACTGTAGCCCAACCAGCTCCGTAGAGCCCCAACTTCCATTGGCAATTTATTGATTTATGTGGCGATTGTCTACTCACTCCAACATATTTTTGAATTTTGAATAAAAGAGTATTTAGTTATTTTGATAATCTGACACAGAAAAGATTTGCAAGTCTTAAAATTTTACAGATATTTTCTGATATTAAAAATACTTTCTTCTGATAGCCACCTATATCCACATCTGAACTTCTATCTCTCTAGATAGTTAATTTTTTGTCCAAGTACAATAAAATGAGACCACTTATTATTCCCATAACATAACTACAACTTTTTGAGTTCATGTATATGTTCTCAAAGTAAAAACATTCTAAAAAGCGTTTAAATATCTGTCGCATTGCTAATTCCTAAATAATATTTTGTAAAACTTTAGATAATGTGAATATTCCTCTACCATATGTTTTTAATTTTGCTGTGATTACACCAATATATTTTAAAAGAATATATATGTTTTAAAGATTACAGTAAAACTGGCAAAATATTCTCTTCTATATAAATAAATAGTTATTTAGAGTAATATAAGTTTAAAATTATATAAATCTATTGCTTATTATACGCCCACTGGGTAGGGTAGAATATTTCACCTTTTCTGGCAATAAGTAAGATGTGAGCAAAAAATTAAGATCTATATTCATTGTAGTCTTCTACTGTAGGAATAAATGTAAGTTATAAATATTAAATGCTTTGTTAGTAGACTGTAGTAGACAAAGATAACACGTATTTTTCATGTGTAATATGCCAGATTTGGTGCTATACAATTTATATAAATAAATCATTTAATTTCCCCAAACCCCACATACAATAAGGATTGACTGATCACTCTCCAACTGTTTGGTCATTTGGGAAAACAAAAAAGTATAAAAGAAAGAATCAGGCACATCTGAAATGGAATTCTGTTTGTATTGCTTACAAGCTGTGTAACTGTAGGCTACTTACAGATTCTATTTTTAATCTATTAAATAATAGTGGTTCTTATCTTGAAACATTATTCTCCTTTTCAGTGAAGTTTTTTGAAATATTTGTATGTGTCTTTTTTTCTCCAAATCCTCTCTTTCTGTTCAAATTTATAATCTGACTTTTCATTTGCCACTCCAAAGTCACTACTCTTGTCCTAGGTTACCAGTGACTGCCATATTGTTAAATATAATCCGTAATTCACAGTCCTCATTTTATTGAGTCTGTTAGAGTCTCTCCAAACATACGTTCACTCTCTCTTCTCTCCTGATGTCTTTTCTGTACTTACCCTTCAGCCTGTCACTCTCTATTGCCTTTTTGTCTACTTCACAGGTGTTCTTTTAAAATCTTATCTGATTTAATATCCCTATTTTATGAAGTACCTCAACATCCAGAATTTATCATCTTGATCTAGTCACCTTGGTCTAGTCTCTCTCCTCAGTGAGTTCACAAGTCTCCTGATTTTAAATACCACCTATATACCATGGATTTTCAATGAAGTCAGATCTTTCTTGTGCACTTATAAGTTGATTATCAGCTGCTTACTCATTGTCTTTATTTGATATCTATGGAAATTTCAAACGGAATATATATACTTTTGTTTCCTATTCTTCCCCTCACAAATCTAACACACAATTTCATCCTTTCAGTTGCTTAATCCCCAAATACCTGGAGTCATCTTTAACTCTTTTCTCTAGTTCTCCACAGTGTTGGCTGTTACAGAATCTGGCAATAGGCAGCCACTCACTGGCTCTTTTCTAAATAAATCTCCCTTATGCCTTACTAGGACTACTAAGTGCAACCTAATAGGGCTCTCTGTGTCTATACTGTGTACAATACAATTATGGTAAATATTATACAGAAGCCAATGGACAGGTGCAGGGGTCCTTCTAAGTCTACCACTGTAGGCGTGGACATTGTAATGATTCCTTTGCTCATTAAGAGTGAAAGCCACAACTTTTGTAGTTTATGAAGCCCTTATACAATCGCTTTTCCCCAACCTGCACTTTAACTCTTTAACTTCATTTTCTGTTCTTACCACCATACCCCATTAAAGGTCAGCCACATTGGTCTCTTTGGCTTCACCATAAAGAGTGAGCATTTGCTGTTAATTTCTTATGAGATGAGTCAGACATTCATATGACTGCATCACTTAAATGCTTAAATATTTACTCAAATTTTATCTTGATGAGGACCACAGAATTACTCTATTTATTATTGTCATACACATCTCCCTGACCCTGACACTCCTGTTTCCTAGTATTTTCCTATCATACCTTCTAATTTTTTATTTTAAATTAATTTTATTAGTACACTTTTGATATGCATAATAATCACATCCATCATAAGGAATTTGTTCCTATAAATAATGTATCTTGATTCTTCTTTTTTTTCCCCATTCCCCTCCCCCTCCCTTCAACCTTCCTCCCCTCCTTATTGACAGATTTGTTTTCATTTTTCCCTACTATTCTCTTTTTTTCCTTTCCCTTTCCTTCTTCCCCCCACCCTTGTTGCCCTCCTTCTCATTTGAACATTTCTTCCTACTTCCCAATGTTTATCATCCATTTTGGTCCTTATTTGTGCTTTCAGTTTCTCAGAAAAGAAAACATGATATGTAAACACGTGTGTCCAATTTATTTCACTTAAAAGTATGGTCTTAAAGTGTATCCATTTACCTAAAAATGTCTCAAGTTCCTTCTTTATGGCAGAGTAGCACTCCATTGGATATAAAAACCTCATTTTCTGTATCCATTCATTGGATTATGAGCATCTTGGCTGTTCCGAAGATTTAGTTGTTGCAAATTCTGTTCCTATAAACATGGGTGTCCACATATCACTGTGGTAGGATGCTTTTAAATCTTTTGGGAAGATACCAAAAAGAGTGATATCTGGGTCAAATGGAAGCTCTAGTTTCACTTTTTGAGGCATCTTCATACTGATTTCCATATTGGTTGTACCAATTTACCCTCCCACCAACAGTGCAGAAAGGTTCCTTTCCCCCCACTTCCCCTCCAATATTTGTTATTGGTTAATTTCTTGATGATAGCCATTCTCTTTGGAGTGACAAGGAATCTCAGTGTTGTCTTAATTTGCATTTCTTGAATGACCAGTGATGTTGAACATTTCTTCTAATTCTTCAAAATATTAGATAACTCATTCACTGTATCTATTTTCACTAGGTTTCTCCCTACTAAAACATAAGCTCAGTAGAAATAGTAAAAATAATCTTTTTATATACAGATATGGGCAAATGCATACAAAATTACTGATATTATAATCATTTAACAGATTTTATTAGATTATCTTAAATAATAATTTTTAAAATATTCATTATTTCTGTCTATATATACTATGACATATCTTGATATGTTAAAAAATGCAAAGTAGGTATTGATTCAATTCAAGATATTAAGTCACATGAAGGCCAGGGATTTAGCTCAGTGGCATCATGCCTGCCTTGCAAGTCCAAGGTCCTGAGTTCAATCCTGGGTACTAGGGGGAAAAAAAAGATATTAAGTAATGTTATTTTCTCTGGAAATCAAAATTTTGGCAGTAATAATTCCCATGGAAGTACAATACAGAACAAGGGAAGATGTTGTTTTTGTTTGTTTGCTTGTTTGTTCAATTGGCTGTTTTTCCTGTTTTGAGAGGAAAAAAAAGCAGTTATGAAAGCAGGGTTCACTATTTGCATAAGTTCTTACTTGAAGTTGGCATTGACAATAAATAAATAAATGTATTCTTTCTTTGGGTTGTCAGGAATATCAATATTAGAACATGGTTGGAATTAGTATTAACCAAGAGGTTAGAGTTAGGACCCAAATGCAAACAACATTCCCCAAAGGAGTAGGTGGTATAGTAGGCATCCATTCTCCCAGGAAGGTAGGATGGACAGCAGGCAGGAATATTTTAATGAGCCATACTGCAGGACAATAATTCCGTAAGTTTCCCCTGCTTAGGAGAAAGATGATCTTGGGCATTTTCAGTATAGCTGAAAGTTTTGCTAGGTAAGTCATGTACCAGCTAAGGTCAGGGTAGTTTAAAACCTCAAAGCTTCACAATCAGTTTTCTTTAGCCAAGGATAGACATCAGCATTTTGAGTATATTTTAAAAAGTAACTTTTAACACTATTTTCAAATAGTGCTTTCCCTTAGTATTAGTATATGAATGTGTAAAATTAGAATTTAAACCATTTGATATTTTTAATATAAATTATGAGGCTTTTAAACCAAGAAGTTAAATAGAACTTTTAGTTTTGAGTCAAAAATTTAATCTACTTTGTAGAAACTTGGAAAATATCTAAATTTCTGTGAAATGTTCTCAGTGAAACAATTACCAACTACTTATCTAAGTTTTACTGTCAAAACTTTGTTAAAAACACTCAACAAATTGCATACTGTGTTTTCCTAAAATGTGGGAAGTATACTTTACATTTTCACAATCTGGCAAAAAAAAGATTCATTCTCAAAAGACTGTTTAATATGATAAAGAAAGAATTCGTCTCCTCTCAAAGATGCTATATTAGTATATTTTAAGGGAAAATATTCTTTGTGTGTTTTTCATGCCAGTGCTCTGTATCTGATAACAGGAATAGACACGTGTGAGTGCCCCCCCCACATGAGTCTGGACAGATTTACTGCTGACTTTGAGGCAGTAAAGCAGGTTATGAAAATAAATGTTTCCAATTCCTCTTTCCCACTATAGTTCCCAAAGGCAGCTACTTCTAACAAATACCACATTTCTAGTCTTGTAATTTATCACATACTTAAAACTCTGTGTTGATCTATTAATTTAGGTTCATCTATTTCTAACTCCATTAATATATATTAGTGCACTTATACTTCTTTTATCTCTACTCATTCTATTCAACCCCAATTTGCTGCACCTATTAAAGTTTTTTAATGTTTGAGCTTTCCATTAGGAATCAGATATAGAGTGGGTGTTTTCATGTTATCTCAATGTTGTTGGTTGAGGCATCAAACCTGAAGATAGTAGGTAAAATTTCCTGCCTATTTCCCAGAACAATATGAGAGCCAGACATATCTTTGCATGGAAAAATAAGAGGCAGTAAAAGCAGCCCAGCACACATAACTCCCCATAGCTCACACAAGTTACAGGTTCATTACAAGACTGTTGAATATTTGAAGATATTTATAGGGATTCACAGGGTGGCAATATTTCCCTACTTTAGGACACTTCTTCCACAGACAGATTTATAAGAACCAAAAAGAGAAATGTTTAAAGATACTTTAGATATCTACAAGAAGGAAAGGTGGAATTTCAGTCCCAACCAGATATATGCTATTGTACTGAGATAATAAGCCTGTACCACGTCATCATTTTAGAGGAGTGTGAGAAAATTCCTTTGAGAAACTCACAAGAGTCCCAAGAGTCTGTAGATATATACAGACATAGGTAATGGTACCTCAGCTATCATTCTGAGAGTATTGGGTCCACTGGCTGGACCAACATACAGGGACACCTGAAGAACAGGTAGTAAGTATCCAGTCACTTGGCAGATAAATCTTCCAAATCAGTTCAATGAGAAATTTTCCATAGGACCCTTGATTAATCACTGGTATTACATTGAACATCCAACATCAAGGGAAACTCACAAAAGAACTCAGTCAGATGAAAAGCATTTTTTTCTACCCTTGTATTATCCCTGTTTCCTATGCCTTGATCCCCAAGAGGACAGAAGCAGTATAAAGATTGGGAAGGTGACATGCAAGAGGACAGTGGCAAAATGCTGGAAATGATCAAATCCTTTTCTTTCCATTCTCATCTTTGGTTTTAAGCCACAGGTAGGCTCTTAACTGCAGGGAACGGAGGCAAAGTGATCGGAATGTGAGACTGTAAATGTGGAGTCACCTCTGGAGCTTCTTTCACATTATGTCAATTTGATATTTTCCACTTTTACTCATCCTTTATTAAAATCATACTGACTTACTAATTAAGAATGAATTTAAATTATGTGAATGGTATTGAATACTGTACTTCCTTTTCCTAACAGTTTCCAGCATTGTAATAAAACTGATACTTCAGAAGGAAGCTCCCCTCCTGCCATTCCACCCTCCTAGGGCAGAGGAGGTGAGCCGGTCCCAGCACCCAGAAGGAAGCTCCCACGCTGCCATCCCA